>CM031237.1:1018673782-1018840168 GCA_018340775.1 Taxus wallichiana var. yunnanensis
CCCATCAAAGCCTACATAGAATAATATTTTATGCTTCCATGGCGTAGAGGAGGTTGAGATCTTTCCAACGGTACCAAATTTATCAAATTTTGAGTACTGGATTGAAAGTTATGCCTATTTGAATATTTGAATTGAATCCGTACAAAAATGGCGAAAAACCAGTTTTGCAAAACGGATTCATGGGCCCAAAATTCACTTTGGCGCCTTTTGCGAAAAACACAAAATTATAAAAACCTCCCCAAAACTCCGCAGGCTCAAAAATCACTTTAGGTGAAAAAAACCCCAAGGCCGAAAATTGTGAACTTTGCATTTGGCGAAAAAAATTCCATGGGCTCACGGGCCCGCACTTGCAAACTATGCCATTTGCAAAAGTTACAAAATTTCCAAAGTTTCCCGATGGCCTGCTTCCCGTAGTTAACAAAGGCCTAACACGTGGCTTCTCTGGGCATCGCAGAGGTGCGGCTTACTTTTATACTTTACACCTTTTCAAAACAAAATCCAAAAATTCAAACTACCTCCGCGACCCACCTTCCCGCTTTGACTTGAAACATGGCCACATGTCCCTTTGCAGGCCTTAGGAATTTTTTTCTTCATTTGGCACAAAGATCCTCCGCATGGGCTCGCAGGCCCATGCAATTGTAAATTGCACTTTTAGCGAAAAGTGCAAAGTGCCAAGATATCTCCCTAGCCCCGCCGGTCCACAATCTTCCCTTTGGCGAAAAGTCTTCCCCAGGCCCACCGCCCGCTTTTGGCAAAAAATCCTTCCAAGGCCCGTCGGCCCGTAACTTGCAAAATATGAGGAGTTAGAAGGACTTATTTATATTTCTAGAAAGGGGAAGAAATTTCCTATCTGATGGAAATGTTTTCAGGGGACCTTAAGTGCTTAAAATATATAAAAATCTAGATTGAATCACAAAAGGGAAAAAATGGTGTTAGTTGACCAAAAATAAGTGTGAGCTTATTTTGGTCAACAATTTGGTGACTCATGGGGATCACCTTCCTGCTAGGTGAGATGATTAGTGGCCTTGAAGCATCCATTGGGCATGGAGTCTACTTGGTAAACAAAAATCTGATCTGAACTTTAAAAATCTTGATCCCTGAGCCACTTGGAAACTGCTGGAACTGGAGCTAATCACACCAAATGCTATGTTCAATGCATTGTGCACAAGAAACAAAATACTACAACACATTATGTATAAAACTAGAAATCATACACACCCCAAGTGGATATGCAGAGTGTGCACAAGCACTTGTTCTATTGAAAGAAAACCTACCTACTCTACGCTAACCAGAGAGAAAGGGAACTCAAACAAATCATACAACTGGCAGGGAGAAGTAGCTTCCCTTTCTTACAATTGGCAGCCATGCAAATGATTTGACACTGAATATGGCTGCTTGTATGAGTGAAAAAAATGAAAAAGGCCGATCCTCCACCCAAATAACCAAAGTATCAACATCAATTGAAAATACCTCCTCAAGTTGATTGACATTGGACTCCTGGAGGTGTTGATGGTGACCCTTGGTGCTTTGTATATCATCCTCATGCCCTGAAATGGACATGACAGGTTTTGGCTTCTCCCTTAGCTCCAATGAAGCCAAGTACCTAATTGGGCATGGTCTGATCCAATGGATGTGCCCATTGTTCTAAATTTCAACTCCAAGAATGGAGTCTTCTTATAGATCTTCCTAGATGGATGGTGTGAGAGGGATGATGACATCCTCTTGCTCTTTTCCTTCCTCTATAGTAGTATGGAACTCCTCTGCAATCTGCAACTCATTGTTATTGATTACAACATCTAGTGAAGTTGCTTTTGCATCATTATAGTTTTTTGTAACACATTGTTGGCTCTAGAGTTCCTTCGTTTCTTCTTGAAGACCAACTTGCTCTTGGGTAGCCTCTTCCTCTAGCATGAAATTTTGTCAAATCAAAATCTTCAATTTGCTGCTCTAGAGGACTATTTGGGGCAGCAAGGTCTTCTTGATAGCTCTCCTCCATCATGGATTCATCAATCAAATCAGGCCCTTCAAATGAAAGAAAAAAATCTTCAATAATACTTTCTTCATCAAGTGGCTTCAACTCTGATTCGATCTCTTCCAGTTGCTCCTCTTTAATAGGACTTGGAGCTGATTGTTCTTCTTCCTTGATGACTGATTTTGCAGCTTGGATTAGATCAACATCCTCTTTCAGAAAAAGTGCCATTATGGACACTGCATTTAGAGCAAACAGATTGCTGATCTTCTCCTTCTTGTTCTTGTTCTTGTTCTGCTGCAAACTCATCCTTAGCCACCACTGGCTCTTCAACCTTGACCTCCTCTATTGGCTTAACCATCAAGGGGATCTTTGTAATCCCAAATTTGAGAGCCAAGCTGACCAAGATTTTGATCATTTCTTCTTTTCTTGGCTCTTCTTCTTGCTGCCCTTGGCTGGTTGTCTGATTTTCATCTTCCCAACATGGATTTGGGGATGCAAGAGGAGGGGTAGGTTGGGATTCAACCAGTTTTGCTATTGTTTGTGGTGGAGAGGGAAGTGGAACTTCTTGTTTGTTTGGAGGGAATGACTTCTTGGAAGGGAAAAGGGTAGAAGAATTAAGATGAGATGGAAGATCAGGAGATGGAGAAGGGAAATCAATACTTGGGGTAGCAAGTGAGGGGATTGACTCTTAACTGCTGAAATGATAAATCTTGAGAAAGAGAAAATTAAGGACAAGGAGCTGGTGACTAACTTACCCATTGACAAGGTTGTCTCGCACTTTGCTCATATGCCTCAATATCCTTAGTCCACTGTGCAATTTGAGGCAACATTTCAACCATGAAGTCAAGCTTCTTTAATCATGAATGTCTTGGAAAAGGGCCTTCCCATGGATAAGGTGCCCTGCAACCAACTGAATGCCTTCATTTGTATTGTAGCCCTTGACTAAACCATGTCACCTCCATCCTTTGAATCTTCTCCAAAGATCAACATTTTCCATGTAATTGTTATCATTATATGCATACCCTTGTTCTTGATAAGCTCCATAGCCAAACTAGTTTTGGCACTGCTCATATGGGTAAGCATGATTATTCTAGATCTGATCATAATGTTGATCTGGAGGAGTTGTGAAATACATTGGAGGTGGACTGCACTGCTGCTATTGCTGCAAGTGTGAATTCCAAGATGGAAATGAAGTCATGATTGCACAACTTCATGGGATGGAAGGAAATGAAAGATGTGGAAAGAAGAATGGGTGGAAATGGATGGAAGGAAAGTCTGCAACTCAGAGAATGGGTTGTTGACCAGATGGAGTCACTAGATGTGCTTTGCATGTGCCTCAAAGGTTGAATCTCACCAAGAACACATCAACTTGATGAAATGAAGTGGTAAGGTGCTTCAAACCTATCCCATCGGGCATGCCAAAACTGTTGATGCAAAATCACAACACCCCCGAATGGCCTAGTTTTGTGTGGGGCATTTGGTGTGATTTGCATAACATTGGACCATCTCTCAAGCTATGGGACTTGCAAACCTGAGATGGACCTCCAGAGAAAGTTGGTTCTTGTTCCTAAACTACCTACCACAATCTACTCTAATGCAAGAAAAACTAATCTATCCTAATCTAACCATTCCAAGGAGACATGGAGAGAGAGAATGCAAGAAAAAGAGCCTACACTAAAGCAGTGATACACCAAAAAAGGAAAGAGGTGAGATACTCTGCTGAGGGAGGATGAAACATGGGGAAAAGGAGATGAGGGAGGCTAGACAGAAGTGACACAGACCCAAATCCTAATCCACCATCAAAACTCCATGAAACACTGACATCTTACACATGCAAATGTGAAATACATGCACAAAAAATAGATCTAAAAGAGAGGCATGGAGAAACAATAAAACACGAGAAAGGGTTGAAGAACGCCACAAAATCATGAGTTTATTGCTCTAGAAGGTGCATAGACCATTACATTTATTCTCAGAGGCACAAATACACTTGTCAGGTGTAGGAGAAGGCTTACAGCTTAAATGAAGTGGGAAATTTTTTTACAAGAGTTTCCCACACCTAGAATGTCTCTCCTCTCAAATGAGAAGTGTTTACAATATATAGAAGGTCGAGGCGAGAGAGAAAGAAGAAAAAAATCATATTCGCCTCGAAAGCTCAACCACCAACCATCAATGCCCTACAAATCTACCTATAATCTATCAATTCTGGTTCCCCATGTCTGTTTGGCATGTTGGAGAAGGAAAGATGGCAAATCAAATCAGATCTAGGTAGTTGAAGCAATCGGATCCTCGTATTAATGGCTTGAAAGACTTTTCCATATTTTCACCCATCAAATCTTGCTAAAAATAATATTTTATGCTTCCATGGTGTAGAGGAGGTCAAGATCTTTCCAATGGTACCAAATTTATTGAATTTTGAGCATTGGATTGAAAGTTATGCCCATTTGAATATTTGAATCGAATCTGTACAAAAATGGCAAAAAACCAGTTTTACAAAACGGATCCGCTGGGCCCAAAATTCACTTTGGCACCTTTTGTGAAAAACACAAAATTATAAAAACCTCCCGCACAATTCTGAAGGCTCAAAATCACTTTAGGTGAAAAAAACCCTCTAGGCCCGAAAAATTGTGAACTTTGCATTTTGCGAAAAAAACTTATGTGGGCTCATGGCCGTACTTGCAAACTGCGCCATTTGCAAAAGTTACAAAATCCAAAGTTTCCCGAAGCCCACTTCCTTTCAATTGAAAAAGGCCCGACACATGACTTTTCGGCAGGAGGTGTGGCTTACTTTTATACTTTACGCCTTTTCAAAACAAAAGCCAAAAATTCAAACTGCCTCCAACGACCCGCCTTCCCACTTTGACTTGAAACATGGCCATGTGTCCCTTTATAGCCTTAGGCATTTTTTTCTTCATTTGGCGCAAAGATCCTCCACGGGCTCATGGGCCCGCAATTGTAAATTGTGCTTTTTAGCAAAAAGTGCAAAGTGCCAAAATATCTCCCCAGACCCACTGGTCCACAATCTTCCCCTTTGGCGAAAAGTCTTCCCTAAGCCCATCGCCTCGCTCTTGGCAAAACATCCTTCAAAGGCCCACCGGCCCGTAACTTGCAAAATATGAGGAGTTAGAAGGAATTCTTTATATTTCTAGAAAGGGAAAGAAATTTCCTATCTGATGGAAATGCTTTTGGGACCTTAAGTGCTTAAAATATATAAAAATCCAAATTGAAGCACAAAAGGGGAAAAATGGTGTTAATTGACCAAAAATTAGTGTGAGCTTTTTTTTTCAACATACATCAAAAGTTATAAGTACAAAGTCCTGGAAATCAAGAATGTTGATTCTAAATTTTGATTCCTTTAATTAATAGGTTCTTCCTCTATTTATAGTGCATAGAGGGCAATTACAAATAGAAGCTATAAGCTCAAGTGACACATGTAGAGGCTATAAAGAAAATAATGGCAATCTTTCCCCTAAAATTTCTCTCCTCATGACATGCACATGATTTATAACTAAAAATAGAACCTTCTATTTTGCATGTCTCACACCTATTTCCAAGTAATTGACTTCTTCCAAGAACTTGAAGTAATGGTTTTTAAACCAATCACTTAAGTTTTACAATCTAATTGATTATTCAATTATTTTGTCGAGAGAAAATAAGAGAAATAAGAAGAAATCCGCAACACTCCTAGTCTTGTTATTTTTCCATATTTCGCATGCGGTTGACTCTTTTCCTTTGATTCTCACCAAACTGGATCTGGAAGCAACTGACTATGATTTTCCTGGGTGTTACCTCTGACCTATCTTCCCCTTTTATCCTTGAAGCTTTGCAATTTTCCTTCAGTATATTCACCAAGAAATGCTTGTTGTAAACAATTCAAACAAAACTCATCATCTTTTATTTTTAATTGCATATGAGCAATTTTAAATTCTAGACAACACCCGGTGAAGGAAAATACAAGTAAATTCAATGAAGGCTTCAACTAGAAGATTGGGAGCACATGCACAAGCTCCTAAAAGGAATTTTCCATGTAATGACTTCCACATGGGCTGTATTAGAAACAAGAGAATGAATTTTTGTCAGAAGCCTTTGCAATTATGATATCTGGATCTAACAGGCTTTGACTTGCTTTCAATGTAACAGAATTGATTCGCTTTTAAAGATTCAGAAGATATTCAATGTAATAGGCATTGACTTCTACTTTCTTCACCAATATGGGCATACATGAAGTATTTCTGCAAATAATTCAAACAAGTATGTAGTCCATAACATGAATATCTAATTTCTTCACTGAGATTTGATTATAAAGCCTGTTGCCTTCTATTTTTAGACTTTGCTTGCATGCCAAGCAAGATAAAAATATTATTTTATTCACCCATGCACTCACATCAACATGCAGATGCCCTGAATAATAAAAGAAAACTTCTCCAACCCTAGGCGCCAAAACTGGATGCTTCCCGACAATTAATAAAAAAGTCAGCTTTTAGGCATTTAGTTATGCCAGAATGGGTCGCACTTTTTGGCTAGAAGTCATGTTAAAAATAAGAAGTCAAAGCAATGGGAATTTTTACCCTACAAGGCAGGCTAAGAAATTCCCGCTTTTCACTTAAGTGACTTGTCTTTCATAATGAGAATTTTTACCCTGCAAGGCAAGCAAGAAATTCCCACTTTTCACTTAAGTGACTTGTCTTTCATAATGGGAATTTTTACCTGTAAGGAGGCAAGAAATTCAAGAAATTCTTGTTTTTCACTTAAGTGACTTGACTTGATGGGAAAAAGTAACTGCTAGGCAGGCAAGAAATTCCTGTTTGCCTGCCACTACCAAAATTCCCATTGGCAACTTAAGTGATTCCTTCCAAAAAAATGTGACTTGCATGAAAGATAACTCTTTTCCAAAAGTGCGACTTGCATTATGAATTATGATTTTGGTGAAGAAAACACAAGTACGTAATAAAATTTTCCATTTTTGGAAAGGGTCTGGGAAGATGTAACAACAAAACTTGCATGTGCCATAACTTTCATTATGTGGCTCTGTTTTAGGTGTGATTTTCTCTAAAAGTGCATATTTTCTCGAGCTCTATGCATTGATGGCAATATTTTTCTTATTTTCATAAAATCCATTTTTGCACCTTTTTGGACCAAATGACTTCTTGCAATCTTTTGAAAGAATCCTGAGCTTTGATTACCTTTAGACAGATTAGTAATTAAAAATATTGGATAGCTTTTCAAAACCCTATGCCAGGGAAAGATCTAGTAGGAAGAATGAATAGGCTACAGGAATTTCTAGAGAAAACAAACCAAAACACAAACAAAAAGAAATAAAATAAAACAAAAGAAGCTAGCAGGTAATTGCTCAAAAAAATTCTCCATTTAGCTGATTTGCAAAAATTCTTCCCCTAGGTGAATGTTCTATGGTAATAATGATGGGGTGAAGTGCTTTATATAACCTAAATCCTCAATTTTAGCTCAATCTATTTTTAAAAGAACTTTATTTATTTAATAAATAAATAAATAAAACACTTGCAGACAAGGTCTGACGAAGGGATTGAGTGAGATTTGACATGTGGGTATTTGTCAAATTTGGCTTTTATGACTCTCTAGGGATACCTTAGAGCAATGCAAACAATTGTAGGAAAAAAAACACAAAATGACCCGTTACATTGAAAATAATGATTTAAAAAAAAGGGGTAGTCCCATATTTCAAGGTAAAATCTTGGGAACACCAAATATGATGATGTGAGGAGTTATGACATGCAAATATGGGTTTAATAATGCTTTCAATAGTTAAAATGAGAAAAGTGGTTTTGAATTATTGTTAGATAGACTTTCCTATTGAAAAACAAGGTTTTCTCGAAGAAGTTGAATATAAAGCTTATTATTGGGAGTAAATGGTGCATTTCTAGGTTTTGGTGTCAAAAGAAGAAAGATGGAGCATGCTCTTAGAGATATTTCAAGGTAGGTTTGAGGTATTGACTCTTTAATTTTCTCAAGTTATGTCAAAAAATACCCTCTCGAGCTCGTGAAACCCTAGATTAGGGAAAAATTGCAAGAAAGAGTGTAACTTGAGTTTTAATGGGTGAAACTTGTTGAAATTTGGAACATAGAATCTATTCATGGTGAGAAGAGAGATTTTAGTGGTTTGAGTGTTTTGGATATTATAAGGATGAAAGATATACCCGATAGTCCCGCTTTGTATTTAAATAGACCTAATTTGGAACAAGCATTTTGAGAACTAAGTACATTTCCATGAATAACTTGTTGGTGCTCAAATTTTCCTCACCCCATTTTTCATTAAAATTCTTCAGATTATGGCCTCTGTTATGTTTTCTATCTCCCAAGCTCAAATGGTGGTTGTCTTGCATTTTACGGTTTGATGGGTGTAATTTCTGGTCAAAATTACTTCTTGGCATCAGTTGAAAAGTGGCCCTTTCTGGTTGGATGCGGCTCTGCGGGGCACTTTAAAAATTCCAAGGCTCACTTCAACACAAAACATGTCCACGTGGAGGCTTCCATCGGGCCTTCTCGTACTTAAAACTTTTCACGTAACTTCCTAAAGGGGCCTGGGACATGTGGAGGGACCGCGCATGTTTGGGGTCTCTACTTTTCAGGACCATCTCAAAGTGTGCCATTGAGACACATAGCAGGCGGGGAAATGGAGAAGTGGAGCGTCGGGGTCATTTAAGGTTTTTGGCCTTTTGTAAAAAAGGGATAAAATTGTAAGTTAAAGCGTGGCCCCAACAGGAAAGTAATGCCAACGTGAATAGTCAAAAATGGAGGTACGGGCCCGTGGGGAAAATGTGAAATTTTTCCTTTTTCCAAAAGTTATAAAATGTCAAAAAGGTGCCCCAAACCCATTTCCAATCACATTTTTCCATGTGGAGGGCTCAGATTAAAATTTGAAACGCAGGATCAATGGTAGTTGTGTATTTCATTTGATTTTGCCACCATTGAAGCTCCAGGATGTTTGGAGATGCATCTTTGCATCATTCTTCATCATTTTGGCAAATTTGTGTCGATTTGGGTCTGCAAAGTTCAATTGAATCAATTTGGGAGCTCAATTTGTAAATTTGAAGTACTTTTGAGATGGATTTTGCTCGGGCTTGTGCGAGAAAGTAAGACGCTAGATCCAGAAGTTACAGAGTAAAATTTCAAAGGGAAAAAGGATGAAATGATTAAAGGGACTCCCGAGAAGTTGTGGCATGGCATCCTAGTCAGTAGTCGAGGGCCCAAGAAACGTGATCTATTCACAGTTGGTCCACCTGGCAGATTTTGGATCTGAATTTGTTAAATGTCTCTATCTAAAAAAAATTGGTAATAAGCAAAGGTCCCTTGAATATTCTTCTCTTTTGAGGGGAAAAGGTGTTGCAGGCGCCAAGGATGAAGAATATGCCTCCAGTTAGAACAATGATGCAAATATTTGCAATGATTCACCTTTTGAAAACACCTAACAATTTTTTTTACAAATTTGTTGAATGTCACTTTCTATAAATCATGATCCGATATGTGCAACAAAGGTGCTTTGAATATTCCTCTTTTGGGGGGGGAAATTGGATGTAAAGGGTGTATTATAAATGCAATGAGATTACTCTTGCAAAAGGTCGAGTTCATTTTCACGAGAAAATTTTGAGAAAAGCTCATCTTCTAAGAAAACTTTCTAAGAAACAGGTTAACTTCCTTTGTGTTAGATTTTCATTCATGTTGAGTTGGTTACAAGTGTATAGCCATCAACAAGCTCTAAGATTGTTTAAATAACTCTCCCCTACTGATGAATCTGATAAACTTTGAGTTAATTTGTGTTAAATCTCTAGCAAATTTTGTGTTTATTTCACTTTTAGAATGTCTGCAAGTAGTTTTTCTTGTTCCTATTGCAATCTTGTATCAAAATCTCTTTGAATCACATAGATCTCAATCCTTGTGATAGTTTAGTGGCATCTGTAATTTCATTTTTAGAAGAGATTTCATCTGGGAATGAAATAAATGATTTAAAATCACTTTTCTTTCATTTGTTGACAGAGATTGTTTGTAAGCCTCTGGGTGTACCTCAGGCGTGACTGATCTTAGATTTTGATGTTTTATTGGGTCTTCTAACTCGAGCCTTTGTGCTAGAATCTCAAAGATTGTGTGAAAAAGTGCATGTCTGGGCCTCCATTGATGCACACCTTCTAGTTGAAGGAATGTTTTAACTATTTTGAAGCTTTTTGTTATTGAGTTCTCCATTTGTTGTGAAGTTTCTCAAGGATCTGGAAAAGTCCAATCTATCTTGTTGATCTCCCACCAAAAATTATTCAAATAACCAATCCTACCCCAAACTACCCCTGTTTTGCTCTGTATATCCACAGAAGAACAAAATCCATTTGCTAAAGTATGCATAATGATTAGGATTTCAAATGTCTTCAGTAACCTTAGCCCTGTGTTGAAAATATCTCCATAATCTGGAAGTGACAACTTGTGAGAGTCAGATTTGGTGTGTTGATCATATTTTCCCAAGGTTTTCTTTATAAAATTTGTGCAAAAGAAAGGTATTTGCATCTCCTTCAATAATCAGAGGTTACAAAATAGGTTCTCTTACCTTGGTTGAAAGGCACAACCTAAAATAGTTAGGATAAGATCAAATCCTTTAAGGTGCTACCCACTTCTTCAAGGCTTGAGTGCTAAAAATTCAGATAAATTGCTTCCCCGGCTACAAAACGACATACATAATCATTTATCTACTTTTAAGTGTCCTGTTAAATCCATGATGTCGCTCGGTTTGTGAAGAAGAGTAAATTTGGGTACCAACACATTTAAGTGCCATTGCCGGGGACCTCTTTGAAGAATTTAAAGTTTTCCAAACCCTGGTAATGTTTCTTATAGTTTTGTGTGCAAATACATTTTGTAAACATCATTCTTTGATTAGATATGTAAGAATTGAACAAAGTTATAAGTTCTCATGCGTGTTGTATGTCCAATTTTTCAGCAGTTATTGTACTAAGTTTGCCTCACCATTGATAAATTTGGGTGAAGGAGGGTATGATTTGTAAAGATTTGCATGATTTTTAGTGCTTTGAAAACATTTGATAGATTATTTTAGTGTATTTGCACAACTAGGGTGAAAATCCTTAGTGGTGACTCGGGTTGTTTTGATTTTGATAAATTTTAGTGTCTTAACCTCTGTCAATTGTGAATTTGTTACTAATATTTGCAAAGCTGGAAGGAAGAATATATTTCTTCATTGTGGACCCTAGTAGAAGGTTGTTTCCAGAGTTTGAAAAGTCTAATTCAAAAGGAGGAAAAAATTGGAAGGTTGTGGGAGATCAAGCATCAAGAAAAGAGATCTCCATTGGTGAAATTGATCGGCACACGGTTGAAGATTGCAATACTTCCTCAACTGCTTCTGAATCAAGTAGCATCTCTGTAAATCTCGAATTCTCCATCTGGAGAGGGTCCATCATCTGTATTTGAAACATTTTCTTCTCGATCTGCCCTTGTGTTTTCAAAATCTAATAAAGTTTTCCAAGAGACAGAGCCATTAGGGGATAATCATTCTGAAAATTGTATCCATGTACCACACAAACCCCTCACTCCTCATCACTCTATTTCTCCTATAAGGTCACCTCCTCAGAATAATATGGCTCAACCTCCACCTAGACCTCCATTTTTCATTAATACTTTTGGTCCCATTAGTTTTAGAGGTATGGATGGCTATCTCGAATGTTGTGCCATAGGATGTAAGAAACAGATTGCCTAAGTTTCAAGGAAATAATGTAATAATTGGTGATCAAAGCACTTGAAACTCTTTGTCAATATGATGGAGGATTTCAAAATAGAGTTTGAAGATGTATACATTAAATTGTTTATTCATACATTAGAAGAGGATGCAAGGGACTGGTATAAATCTAGCCTGATAACTCTATTGATTCTTGGACTGAAATGAAGAATGCATTTAGATTGCAGTATGGTGACAAAACAGACCCTAGGTTTCTTTTGTTAGAATTCGAGAATATTAAAAAGAATCCTAATGAGTTAGTGCATGACTTTAATACGAGATTCAATAAGACATTGAGAAGACTTACCTATGAATTTGAGGCCATGTGATGAATCTTGTCTTATAAAGTATGTTGATGCATTTAATAAGAAGGTTACATACTATTTGAGGGATAAAACCTTGGCACTTTGAGGCAGGCCTTTACTATGGCTCTGCAAATTGAGAACAACATCAAGGCCATTGGAAAACCTCCTAAGAGGGAAGGTGTTAAACCTATAAACCCATAAAAACCTCAAGCAAGAAAGAGTGTGGATCTCTGAGGAGTTGTTAAATCTCTGGGCAGGGGTCACAAAGAAATCTCCTACAAATTAGCCCGGGCAGAGAAAGGAATTGGGAAGAGTTCACAAGGCCAGCAAAAGGCACAAAATCATGATAGATTTGGCAATCATCCTAGGGGTGATCAGAGGTTAGAAGATAGAGGTAAATGACCCATGGGATCTGTAAATAGACATCCCCAAGCACGTGAAAGTAGAATGGTTCCTGATCCTCTGACTTCCCGGGTTGTACTGTTGTGGATGTCGCCAATGAGATTGATTGGTGTGATAGATGCTTTCTGCCCCATCCTCCATGTGAAGTAAATCAACAAGAAGAAGAAGTTGATAATGATGATGGTACTGATGATGATGCATGCATGGTGGATTCCTCTATGAGTCCACAACAAGGAGAAACCTCAATTGAGCTGATGAGTGCTAGAACTGCTAAAGATTTTTGGGATTGCATTCACGGGTATTACCTCTTCCTCCCACTCATACTTCTGAAATTGATATGGTGCAAGCTTTTGAATTACCTAATAATGATTTTGAATACTTAAGGGCACTAATGATTGAGAAGTATGATGGAGGGATCCCTTCTAAGGAGGATAGGTAGTTGTTAATGAATGTTGTGGTTGGCCATGAAAAAGAATATAATACCAGAGTAAGGTTGCCAAAGGGGCAGGGCCTCAAGCCAAACCAAAATTCTAGTGCTTACTAGTATCCATAAGGAAACCCCTAAAAAGATACATCTAGTAAAGGCTTGGTCACCCCAGATAAAACTTGTGTTCCTCCCCATGCTCTCATTGTAAAAACTCCTATGCCATCTGATGAGTTTTCAATCTCCTCCTAACACCGCATTACCCAAATATGTTCCTTGTGACAAATCCCTAATCTTGAGTCAGATCAAGATTTCTATTCCTATTGTTGAATTGCTTAGAATCCTTGCGCATAGGAACAAAGCATTTGAATATTTGGGATTTAAAGAAGAAAAGGTCACCCAAGGAAGAAATGTTGAGCTTCCTCCTACCCAGAGGTCGAAAAACCCCAAGTACTAGAAGAACTAGGTGAGCCACATGAAGTATATTTGGGAACATACTTGGTTGAATCTCGGTTGAAGGTGGATCCATTTTTACTACTTTCATTATTAAGGATAAGTGTTACACAACATATGTTTGACTCTAGAGCATCATGCAATGTTATGCCTCTTGAGGTCATGAATGAGTTGGATCTCAAAGTAATAGTAGCTTATGGGAAGTGTACTTCCATGGATTCGGAGGTGCTAGGTGGTTGGATGTGTCAAGGGTCTAATAGTGCAACTGCGCAGCTTATCCAGAAAGAACTTGAAACTTGATGTTGTTATTGAGGATTGCCCTTCCAAATGTGGCATGTTGTTATCAAGAAAGTGTTAGGTTATGGAGCTAGATTTCTTCACGGTTAGAATGCAATGGAAAGTGACCGGAAATACAACAACCTATCTTCGGTCAAGGGGGAATCGCGACTGAGAACCCGTGAACCATCATCGATCGACAGACAGAGGCGTCGGTTGTAAAGCAAGGGAACCACCACGGTTAGGTCTAATCGGCACCGTTATTTACTATGCGATGTGTTTTATTTTTAAGTCAAAGGCTTTAAATATAGATTTTTTTTAAAGAAAATCTATTGGATGTAATTGTATAGCTAAGGTGCCCTAAGTTTATATATTTATATACAAGCGTGAAAGTTAGGTTAAGAAGAGAATGAAGAGAAGGATCGGATTAGATCCTTGATTCTCCGAGATTGAGAGAATGAAGACGAAGAAGAAGAAGAAAAAAAAAACAGGTTACATGAAGACAAAGACTCCATGGAGAGGAGCTGGACAGAAGGAAATAGTAGGCTACTATATTTCCTTTGTATATTTATTGTCTCATTGTAATGGCTTGCATAGTATGCAAAGCACATAGGGATTTCTTCTTGTAGATCCACATGTTGGTGAGATCTTGTATTATAGATCTATGTAGATCTAGTCTTGCATTGTAGATCCATGAGATATTGTATTATTGATCCATGTAGATCTAGATATTGTAGAGGTCTTGTTTGCATATTCACAATACAGTGAGAGCTTGGCTACACAGTGGCAGATGCAGGGTAGCTTTAGGTATGTGAGATCTGGTTATGTTTGAGAGGCACGGTTAGTGTACTCTGGGTAGATCTAGTTAGAGATCTGGAGGAGACACAAGTGGTGGTATGGAGGCATGGTTTAGTGTACTCAGGTAGATCTGGTTGGAGATCTGGGAGGAGGAGATACTCTTGTAGAGATACATGTACTCTTGTGCAGAAGAGTTAGTTTGTAATCTCTTGTTATATTATATATATATGAGATCTCTATCTTTGGTGGACGTAGCCCACATTGGGTGAACCATGGTACATGCTTGTTATGTGTGTGTACTTTTGTGTGATTTGGATTATTCTAGTTTATGCTCCCACTGTTGTAGATTTTGTGGGGAATTGTTTGGGTCCTGTGTGCATGATTTTGTTTGTTATTAAATCATAGCACTATTCCACTGCCCCATATTCCCAACAACTAGTATCAGAGCAGCATTTGTTTTTCCTGATGAGAAGATCACAAGAAGAGATTTAATCTCAAGTGGGAGCTGGAAGAGTAAGGTTGCTGGAAATTACAGTGACCGGTGTCGGTTAAGTGGCAACCAACATTGGCAGGGTAACCGTGGTCGGTTACAGGGTGACCATGGTCGGTTACATAGGGTGACCATGGTTGGTTACTAAACTGGTTAAAAAATAAAATCACAAATATGAAGAAATGGAAAGATACATAGAATGTATCTTGTTTGTTGAGGTGTCCCTAGTTCTTGGAGGCACAAGCATGTTGGTCAGATTGCAGATCTAGTTATTGAGGTATGGTTTTATCTCGGTATTGCAGTGCTTATATTATTTTGGTTGCACATGCATGTTTGGGACTACAGATCTAGATCTGAGAATGAGAAAAGGAGCAGTTATGCATCCTTTGGTGCAGTTAGATGCACGGGCTTTGGTAGAGAGAGGCAGTAGCACAGAATGAAGACAAGGCTTCCATCAGAGAAGCATGTACTTCAATTGAAGATGCGGTTGAGTGTCTTGGTGCTGGTAAGGTGATGTGTTTCATCTTGATGCAATTTATTGCATGGATTTGTTGTATTTTTTTTGTACGAGATTTGGATGCTTCTTGAAATGACTGGCTCAGCTCAACTATCGGCTTTGGTCAAAGTAGGCACTGGTGTGTGTGGTATGCTATTGAATTATGTGGTGTTGGGTTTGTTCCAGCAAAGATTGACATCATTCCGAGAACCGAGGTCGGTCATAGAGGAACGACATCGGTCGGCCTAACCATGGTTGGTTAGGGGATGACCGTGGTTGGTCTTTGTGGCAACTTATCTGTATAAGGTTTTTTACAGCAAGAGAGGGCAAGTTGGTTTAGTGTCCTATTTTGGAGGATCTAGTTTCTGGCATAGTGTGTACAGGTAGAAACAATGTTGATCACTTCAATGTTTAGATCAGAAAGAGGATGGAGTTGGCTCGGTTAGTCCATTGAGACTTTGAGTCAGGTATCTCTATATGGTTCATGTTTTATTTCTTTTGTTTGGAGTAACTAATATTATGTTTGGATTGTGTGCACAAATTTACACCATGGTTTCTTAGTGTTGTTTGAATTTTATTTCTTGGTTGTGTGGAATCTTGAGGACAAGGGTTTCTAGTCTAAGGATGAGATCCTCAATGAAAATTCATGGTTAGACACAGTTGCAAGTAATGAGAGATGTTGAGTACATACGGATGGAAAGAAGGTGATTCACCTACTTCACAAGAAGTCCAAACTTCTGTGATGTAGAAGTATTCTCAGAGAAGAAAGGGAATCAATTTTATAGGTCTTTCATCTGGTTTTATTTCTCACTGATGTATTAGCAGGCAGTGCAGGGGATTTCGTGTTCAGTGGGAGCAAGCCATGGTTGTTGGCATTACAGGATTGAATACATGATGCACATGTAGAGTGAGAGGAGATTGCTACTATTCAGAGTGGTAGAGGCACTAGTTGGTTTTGGAGGACAGTCATGGATTTGTAGGTATATTGAGTTTATTGCTTTGTGATGTCACTTCTGGTTTATTTTGTGGTGCCTGGATATCCCTATGGGATTATAGTTGATGGTTAGATTCAGTTGGGTGAAGATGATAGTGCAATTTTTAGAGTTTTAAGGGTTAAAAGAGAAAATATGACTATTACAGAGACCGGTGTCGGTTAGGATTAACCATGGTCAGTCATCTGGTAACCGTGGTTGGTCAGGAAGTGACCAGGGTCATTAGGAAACCATGGTCGGTTTGGTCACAGGTTTAACAACAATGTTTATTTACCATTTTTAGATGGTGCCCTTGTTTTTGCTTTCATCTTGGTTGATTTGTGCAGATGTATGTTGATGACATGTATGCTGATATTTGCACTTGGTATTAGTGGCATGGTTCACATGGATGTTTTTATTGACATTGATGAGCACATGATTCATATTCAGCTTTGGAGTTAGTCGGTGGCAGACTTGGAGCTTCTGGAGAGCTGGTGATATGGATGGATGTACATGGTGAGTTTGTACATGTTGGATAGATTTTTGTGAGTCTATGATGATGCAGATGTTTGATTTGCACATGGATGCCTTGAGCATGAGTAGGGGATGTTTGTATTTCCTCTTGTTACTATGTTACTCCTTGAGAGATGTTATCTACAAATGATTGTCTTGGACATGCTAGTTGTTTATGCAGGGTTGGATTTGTAGATTGTAGTGTTTGGATTCTTTGAGTTATGTAGGTTTGTGGATTGATCACCCACTGTTGCAGGTAGAACTCATTTGGGTTGTCTTTACCCAGGATCTTGTTTTGCTTTCACATATTCCAGTTTGACTTGTCTTGGTCAGTTGCATTGGTGGTTGCATGGAGACATGGATAGATGGATGGAGAACATGGTTGGTTTTACAGGTATGGCTATGGATGCGATTGAGGCTCAGAACTTTAGTTTGAGTGGGAGCTCTTGTAGGTGTGTTAGTCATGATGGCTTATTGCATGAGGAGCTAGGTTGGCTTGTTTTTCTGATACCAACAATTGGTATGGTGTTACGATTTAGTGGGAGCTTGAGGCTTGGTGTCACGGATCAGTTATAGCTTCGCATGCAGGTTTGGTAAGTCATGGTTTTATCTTCTTGGTTTGAGAAGATGGTTTGATCTTCCTGGTTTTATTTTTCTTTGAGAGAATTATTGAAGGAAAGAATAGATGGTCTTCACGGTGTGTAGAGGATGGTGATGTACATGTACAGGTACAGAGGTTCAGCAATTTATCTCCAAGTGGGAGATTGTTAGGTTGTGGAGCTAGATTGCTTCACAGTTAGCATGCAATGGAAAGTGACTGGAAATACAACAACCCATCATCGGTCAAGGGGGAACTAACACGGTCACCTAGAACCGTCATCGGTCCAAGACAGACGACGCAATTAGAGCAAGTGGGAACCGCCGTGGTTAGGTCTAATCGCGCGCTAATCTGGTTACTGCGATGTGTTTTATTTTTAAGTCATGGGATTTAAATATAGATTTTGTTTTAAAGCAAATCTATTGGATGTAATTGCATAGCTAAGGTGCCCTAAGTTTATATATTTATATATAAGCGTGAAAGTTAGGGTTTAGAAGAGAATGAAGAGAAGGATCGGATTAGATCCTTGATTCTCCTAGATTGAGAGAATGAAGACGAAGAAGAAGAAGAAAAAGAAAGAACATGTTACATGAAGACAGAGACTCCATGGAGAGAGAGCTGGATAGAAAGAAATAACAAAGCTACTATGTATTTCCTTTGTATATTTATTGTCTCATTGTAATGGCTTACATAGTATGCAAAGCACATAGGGTTTCTTC
Organism: Taxus wallichiana var. yunnanensis; assembly: GCA_018340775.1. NCBI lineage: Eukaryota > Viridiplantae > Streptophyta > Pinopsida > Cupressales > Taxaceae > Taxus > Taxus wallichiana. The sequence goes on from CM031237.1 coordinate 1,018,691,942, forward strand.
TTGTAGATCCACATGTTGGTGAGATCTTGTATTATAGATCTATGTAGATCTAGTCTTGCATTGTAGATCCATGAGATCTTGTATTATTGATCCATGTAGATCTAGATATTGTAGAGGTCTCGTTTGTAGATTCACAATACAAAGTGAGAGCTTGCATTGTACACAAATGGTAGATGTAGGGTAGCTTCAGGTATGTGAGATCTAGTTATGTTTGAGAGGCACGGTTGTAGTGCACTTAGGTAGATCCGGTTAGAGATCTGGAGGAGACACAAGTGGTGGTATGGAGGCACGGTTTAGTGTACTCATGTAGATCCGGTTGGGGATCTGGGAGGAGGAGATACTCTTGTAGAGATACATGTACTCTTGTGTAGAAGAGTTGGTTTGTAATCTCTTGTTATATTATATATATATATATATATATATATATGAGATCTCTATCTTTGGTGGACGTAGCCCACATTGGGTGAACCATGGTACATGCTTGTTATGTGTGTGTACTTTTGTGTGATTTGGATTATTCTAGTTTATGCTCCCACTGCTATAGATTTTGTGGGGAATTGTTTGGGTCATGTGTGCATGATTTTGTTTGTTATTAAATCATAGCACTATTCCACTGCCCCGTATTCCCAATAGAAAGTGGGCTGCAAGTGTTGGTAGAAATGTTCATATGGACATGTCTTATGCCACCATAACAATTGAGGGCAGCCTTGTCAAGTTACGGTGAAAAGAAGATGTTATATCTTATTGAGGTCCCCAACAATACTTCTTATGAAGTATTGCATGTAGATATTGATATTGATAACTCGTGAGTTATGTTGCTTTCAAGGAATATAAAATTGATCAATGTAGGTATCATGATCAGGATTATTTTCTTAAGACTTTGATGTTTGATGCAACCCCGAAATATGTTGAAAAACTTGACACAAGAATAAAGGGTAAGCTCGAAAAGTATGGTCGGATAACAACTCGAATGGAAAAGAAAAACAACCATATGACCAATTATTAAAGACATATCAAAACTACTTAGCATGGTCGTATCTAGAATGGTAGGCACTTGAGGTTTTTCCTTGATTATTTTCTTTGAATCAGGATGCTCACCATTGTACAAAGTGTATAGTTCTTTGGTTTTGTTCTCGCTTTTGTGTTTTTGTTCATTTTGGTCCTTGGTGACCTAGTTTTGCTGGTTTCTTGGTTTGGTTTTTTGGAGGATGGTTGTGGTTGTTCTACTCGCAGGCTTATTCTTTGACTTTGTTTCCCAATGGTATGTTTTTGGCACTTGGTCTGCTCTTGGCACTTGGTCTGCTATTTGTTCTTATGGCACTCACAAGGAGTGCCCATCCCCAAGTCGGAGCCTATGTTGGTGCTCAAATTTGTCTCGCCCCATTTTTCATTAAATTCATTAGATTGTGGCCTCTATTATGTTTTTTGTCTCCTCAGGCTCAAATGGTGGTTTTCCTACATTTTACGGTTTGACGGGTGTAATTTCCTGGTCAAAATTACTTCTTGGCATTAGTTGAAAAGTGGCCCTTTCTGGTTGGATGTGGCTCTATGGGGCACTTTAAAAATTCCAAGGCTCACTTCAACACAAAACATGTCCACGTGGAGGCTTCCATCGGGCCTTCCCATACTTAAAACTTTTCACGTAACTTCCTAAAGGGGCTTGGGACACGTGGAGGGACCGCACATGTTTGGGGTCTCTACTTTTCGGGACCATCTCAAAGTGCGCCATTGAGACACGTAGCAAGTGGGGAAATGGAGAAGCGGAGCGTCGGGGTCATTTAAGGTTTTTTGCCTTTTGTAAAAAAGGGATAAACTTGTAAGTTGAAGTGCGGCCCCGATAGGAAAGTAATGCCAACGTGAATAGTCAAAAACAGAGGTACGGGCCCGCGAGCAAAATGTGGAATTTTTTCCTTTTTTCCAAAAGTTATAAAATGTCAAAAAGGTGCCCCCATACCCATTTCCAATCACATTTTGCCATGTGGAGAGCTCAGATTAAAATTTGAAATGTAGGATTAGTGGTACTGTGTATTTAATTTGATTTTGCCACCATTGAAGCTCCAGGATGTTTGGAGACGTATCTTTACATCATTCTTCATAAATTTTTGGAAAAATTATGTCGTTTGGGTTTGCAAAGTTCAATTGAATCAATTTTGGGAGCTCAATTTGTAAATCTAAAGTACTTTTGAGATGGATTTTTGCTCAGGATCGTGCGAGAAAGTAAGACACTAGATCCAAAAGTTACAGAGTAAAATTTCAGAGGGAAAAAGGATGAAATGATTAAAGGGAATCCCGAGAAGTTGTGGCATGGCATCCTAGTTAGTAGTTGAGGGCCAAGAAACGTGATTTGTTCATAGTTGGTCCACCTGGCAGATTTCGGATCTGAATTTGTTAAATGTCTCTATCTGAAACAAATTGGTAACAAGAAAAGGTCCCTCGAATATTCTTCTCTTTTGAGGGGAAAAGGTGCTACAGGCACCAAGGATGAAGAATATGCCTCCAGTTAGAACAATGATGCAAATATTTGCAATGATTCACCTTTTGAAAACACCTGGCAACTTTTTGTGAATCTGTTGAATGTCACTTTCTGCAAATCATGATCCGATATGTGCAACAAAGGTGCTTCAAATATTCCTCTTTTTGGGGGAAAATTGGATGTAAAGGGTGTATTATAAATGCAATGAGATTACTCTTGCAAAAAGGTCGGAGTTCATTTTCACGAGAAAATTTTGAGAAAATCTCATCTTCTGAGAAACTAGGTTAACTTCCTTTGTGTTAGATTTTCATTCATGTTGAGTTGGTTACGAGTGTATAGCCATCAAAAAGCTCTGAGATTGTTTAAATAACTCTCCCCTGCTGATGAATCTGATAAACTTTGAGTTAATTTGTGTTAAATCTCTGCAAATTTTGTGTTTATTTCACTTTCAGAATGTCTACAAGTAGTTTTTCTTGTTCCTATTGTAATCTTGTATCAAAATATCTTTGAATCACACAGATATCAATCCTTGTGATAGTTTAGTGGCATCTGTAATTTCATTTTTCAGAAGAGATTTCATTTGGGAATGAAATAAATGATTTAAAATCACTTTTCTTTCATTTGTTGACAAAGATTGTTTGTAAGCCTCTGGGTGTACCTCAGGCATGACTGATCTTAGATTTTGATGTTTTATTGGGTCTTCTAACTCGAGCCTTCATGCTAGAATCTCAAAGATTGTGTGAAAAAGTGCATGTCTAGGCCTCCATTGATGCACACCTTCTGGTTGAAGGAATGTTTTAACTATTTTGAAGCTTTTTGTTATTGAGTTCTCCATTTGTTGTGAAGTTTCTCAAGGATTTGGAAAAGTCCAATCTATCTTGTTGATCTCCCACCAAAAATTATTCAAATAACCAATCCTACCCGAACTACCCCTGTTTTTGCTCTGTATATCCATAGAAGAACAAAATCCATTTGCTAAAGTATGCAGAATAGATCATGATTCCAAATGTCTTTAGTAACCTTAGCCTCGTGTTGAAAATATCTCCATAACTGGAAGTGACAACGTGAGAGTCAGATTTGGTGTGTTGATCATATTTTCCCAAGGTTTTCTTTATAAAATTTGTGCAAAAGAAAGGTATTTGCATCTCCTTCAATAACAGAGGTTACAAAATAGGTTCTCTTACCTTGGTTGAAAGGCACAACCTAAAATAGTTAGGATAAGATCAAATCCTTTTAAGGTGCTACCCACTTCTTCAAGGCCTGAGTGCTAAAAAGTTAGATAAATTGCTTCCCGCTACAAAATGACATACATAATCATTTATCTACTTTTGAGTGTCTTGTCAAATCCATGATGCTGCTCGGTTTGTGAAGAAGAGTAAATATGGGTACCAACATAACTTATTTGCATTATTGTGTGGTAATAAAACAAGTTTAATGGGTACTTAGAAAATATATTTTTCTCAAGAAACCAATCCTATGAAAAGTTATCAAGAAAATTCATGTTTCATGGGGTTAGAAAACTGTGTAAACAAAGTTGAAGGGTAAGAAGCCTTATATGCCATCTCTTGGTGTTTTTTGGAAGAGGTCGTAATGATGAAGTGAGTAAGTTAAAGTTTATTAATGTATTTTAGAACCTTGGAGCAAAATTTTGGAGTTTAAGTTGTGTTTAATGTTTCAAGAACAAGGAGTTTCTAACAAGCCTAGACTGGACAATATTGTGACAAGAAGAAAGAAGTATTCACTTTCCAAGATTAGTTAAGGCTTGAGAATATAGAATAAAGAAACCACATGGATATGATGGTAGTTATGAACAAGAAGACCATAGTCAAATTTAGGGTCAAGTATCATAGAAAACAATGTTATGAATAACTATCCAACAATATTTTCTACCCAACCATATTAGAAATTTCCGTGAAATATGTATTTTTCGCCCATCTTCCAACCTCCTATTATTCAATATTGATGGAAAATGTTGATCCGGTTCAATAGTACATACAAGCTTTGAATATTCTCTTAAAATAATTTCTAATTGAAGAACTAAAGGGCCTTATTTCATGAATTCAATGACTACCCAAAATATGTAGTTTTTCATGGTTTTTAATGGATGGTTGTTAACTAGACCATTAACTAGACCAAATTGATATGAGTGTCCAATTTTAATCATTTGAAATTAGATATGAGTTTCCAATTTTAATCATTTATCTTGATTTTTTGATGCAGTATCAAGGTTGTGATCTATTTAGATAACAATCGAGGTTTTTGTTTGTTGCTTTGGTTAAAAATATGTCCTAAAGAGAGTTTCGAAATATTGTGTTCATAGTTTTTAAATCATTGTTTCTTATTCATCATCAAGATTAATGCATGGGGTCACTTTAGTAAGGTAACATATAATACGTGCGATCATACTCAATTTATATCCTTATGATATGTTGCAGAGTGTGATCCAAAATATTGAATGTAATTTTGCATAAACTCTCCATCCCAAATATATGGTGTGAAAGCATCATATATCTTATAGTATTTAATTTTTTTCATCACTATATGTTACAAAGAAGTCCAAAGGCATGTAAATAAATTGAGATTTACATCCATCCTCTATAAAATGCTACAAATTTCAATTGTGTATTGACACATTAATATGTGGGTGTTTTAGTTATCCTTTCATAACAAACATTGATTGACCTTAGAAATTTGGCATTAAAATAAATTGCATGTCATTACTTGAAGCTCATAATGAAAAGGTAACCTTGAAATATTATTGATTTTGTGTACTTTAACTTGTAAGTATGACCACTCCTAAAACAATTCCCATGATGGATTCAAAATTTTTATTATGAAGTCAATGTTAATGTTCATATGCATTTGATCTTGTATTAAATCTTGTCCACATCAAAGTTGAAATTAATTCATTGGTTGAAAGTGGATTTTACATGATTGGAGTGATGACCATTGCATAAAGATTTTGAAGAATGTCACAAGGCATTACTAGAGAAAGGTAAGGTGATTGTAGTGGATTGCATCTCGCCAGTGGGCTGCAGAGACTTATGCCTATGCCAAACACACATTTCATGATGATTTGTGCATGTTGGTATACAATCCAAGAGGAAAGGAGAGTGCCAGATATGTAGGGATTGTAGCCTAATATTTGGTAGTTTTAGTTAGCATTTAGAGATTTCTATTTTTATTAAAAGACAATGATCAAATGAAGAGTGTAAGTGTTGTTAGGATAGTCTTTCTATAGGTGTTTCAGTAGTTATAGGAATGTCAAATGTTTGTATTTAAACAAGAATTTGTCTCCCATGTTCTCTTATTTTATATCTGATTTCTTCTATTTGAATAGAGAGAAAATATTTTTTTCTATATATTTCTTCTACTATTTTATTACTCAGAATTTTCAGATTTAATTTCATGGTATCAGAGCATCACCTGGAAACATTGTTACAGTTGTTGGAATATTTCATGAAATTTGAAGCTGCAGAGAGAAGTATAAAAAAGGGTAAAGAGATGGCCTTATTTGTTTTTGGGAGATTCTAGAGGATGTTAGAATGATTTGATGGCGTTGGATTTAATCTCTAGAAGCTTAGGATGTAGATGTTGTTGTTGAATAAGGACCTGCTCAAAATAGTTGAAGGCACTGAGACTAAGCCTACCAAGGATGCAGATTTGATCAGTAAGTGGGAGGAAAAGGAAGGTAAGGCTCGGTCCTGTATACTTTTAAGTTTGAGTGATAATGTGCTTTTGCATGTAAGTGAGGCAAAAACAACAAAGGATGCTTGGGATCAGTTGATTAAATTATATGAATCAAATGATGTTAGTACAAGACTATATCTTTGAAGAAGGTTTTTTCAATTAAAGACGCAAGAATCGCATAAAATATCGAGAACACAAACCATTTTAACTCTCTCAATAACCAACTAGTAGCGTGTGGGTTAGTAATTCGAGATGAATACATTGTTATGACACTTCTTGGGAGTTTGCCAGAATCCTATTCCAGAATGGTAGTAGACTAAGCACTCAAACTAACCCGGATTTGTCTAAGGTAATAATGGCATTAATTCAAGAACAAATTAGAAGGAAAATATGGATTTGTATGATGAGAACCCTACAACCTTGTTTTCAGCAGATACAAGGGCAAAGAAAAGAAGAAAAGTGAAAGAAAATGTCATCCCTCCCAATCCAATGTCTCAAAGAATGGAAAAGACACAAAGGAGATGAAAAAAGGGAACCTATTTTCACTATGGGGCTCCTGGACATTTTAAGAAACAATGCAAAAAGTGGTTAGCATGGGTAGATGAGGTAAAGAAAAGAAAGGCAGCTAAAGCTAACATGACTTCAAGAAATGGCGAAGAATAATTGTTTTTAGTCATCAAATCCCCAAATTATGGTGTTTCAAAGTGCTGGTATTTAGATTCAAGAGCAACTCAACATATGGCACCTGAAAGAGGTTAGTTTACATCATACAAAGAAGTACCCAAAGGGAAGACTGCCAATCTTGGAGATGACAACAAGCTTGAGATGATAGGAGTTGGAAATGTCTCATTGAAGATGTTAGATGGTGCACATAAGAAAATTAAAGATGTATGGTATGTCCTTACTATAAAAAAATTATTTTATTGGTAAGTAAAATTACTGATGCTAGAATATTTGCACACCTTGACAGCAAGGTGTGTGTCCTAAAGGATGAGGAATGAGTTACTATTGCTAAGGGAGTAAGAGATAGTAATTTGTACAAGTTATGTGCAACAATACTTGAAGTAGTGTTGACAAAAATATATAATGAAAGATCAGATTCAATGCTTTGGCATCATAGATTTGGACATGTATATACATATTACCTTGATTTATTAAAGAAGTAGCAACTTGTAGAGGATTTAAATATGCATATGCCAATTGAGTTTGGGAGTGTGCGAAGGCTTTTCTTGGGGAAGAAAATAGATTCCCCTTCTCAAAGAAAGGAGGACAAGTGCTAATGAGCCAATGGAACTCATACATTAGATATTTGTGGTCTAATGTAAACAATGTCACATAAAGGGGCAAAGTATTTTATTACCATTATTGACGATTCCTCTAGAATTACCTTTGTTTATTTTATCAAAAATAAATCATGTGCATTAGAAATGTTTAAGATTTTTAAAGCATTTGGTGAGAAGTAGTCAGAAAACCTTTGGATTGACTTAGATGTGATAATGGGGGTGAATATACCTCAAATGCTTTCAAAAGTTTATGTGTAAAGGAAGGTATCAAACTTGAGTAAATTGTTCCCTATTCACCATAGCAGAACAATGTGGTAGAAATATGGAATAAGACTCTTGTTGAAAGTGCCAGATGCATGCTTAAAAGTAGTGGGTTTCCTAATGTCTTTTGGGCTAAAGCAGTTTCTACTGTAGCATATTTACAAAATAGGTTACCAATGTTACATTGCATAAGAAGACACCTTATGAGGTATGACATGGAAGCAAACCAAGTGTCAATGGTTTGAGAATCTTTGGATTCTTAACATATGCACACATACTAGACCAAGAACAAAGGAAGATAGATGATAAGAGCAAGAAGTGTATAATGGTTGGAGTGTATTCAAAAGGATACCATATTTAGACCCTGTCAGATTCTAGTAAGAAAGAGATGGAAAATGTTGCACAAAAGGATGGAAAATGTTAAAAGACAAGGCCTTATGATCTCAGATCTAATGAAGAATCAAAGCATGAGGATTCTACTCCAGCAAGACCATTACAAGTTGCAGCCACACAACCCATAGGAGATGTACAAGGAGAGCAACAACTTCGTAGATCAACAAGACCATGAAATCCCACTCAAAAAGCATATGAATCATATGCACTTCATGTAGAAATTGATGAACCAATCAGTGTCCAAGAAGCACGTGAAAGTATTTATGCAACAGACTGGAGGAAAGCAATGGATGTTGAATATCAATCACTCATAAAAAATCAAACTTGGGAACTCACAAGTCTTCCACCCTAGAAGAAGAGTAATTGGGTGTAAATGGTTATTCAAGCAAAAGTATAAGTCAGATGGAATGATAGACCGCTACAAGGCTCGTTTGGTGGAAAAAGGTTACTCCCAAATTGCAAGTTTGGATTATCATGACACATTCTCACCTATAGTCAAGATAACATCCATAAGAGTTCTATTAGCAATTGCAACAACCTTGGATCTTCATGTGCATCACTTAGATATAAAAACAACATTTTTAAATGGTTTTTTAAAGGAACAAGTTTATATGGAACAACCGTAAGGCTACATACAAGAGGGAAAGGAATAGTTGGTATGTAAGCTAAAGAAGACATTGTATGGACTGAAATAGTCCTCAAGAGCATGATATGAATGTATTCATGGGTTTCTCCAAAGTGAAGGATACATGAGTTGCAATGTTGATTCAAATGTCTACATCAAATGTATTGGTGAGTTGGTGATCATTTTAGCCTTATATGTTGATGACACCATCATTATAAGTAATGATCTTAAGATGTTAGACTTGTTTAAATCTCAATTAGCTGCAGAATTTGAGATGACCAGCTATGGTGAGATTCATTATTGCTTGGGCATTCAAATCTTAAGAGATAGGGAAAAGAGGCAAATCCATCTTAATCAAGAGAGGTACATAAGGATTATTCTCAAGAAATTTGGGATGGAAAATTACAAACTGATAAGCACTTTAATGGAAGTAGGTAAGAAACTTTCGCTGGAAATGTGTCCCAAAACACAAGAGGAAGAAATTATATGAATACAGCCCATATCAAAACATTTTCGAGAGCCTAATGTATCCATTGATTTCTAAGCAGACTGATATTGCACACGTTGTAAGAATTGTGAGCCAATTTTCTAGCTATCCCACAAGACGACAAGTAAAAGAATTTTTAGATATCTTTAAGGAACAACTAATGATGGGATTACATTCAAAGTGGGAGTTTAGAAAATCTCTACAAATTACATGTTATTGTGATGCAGATTGGGCAAGAGACATTGATAGCAAGAGATCAACTTCAGGTTTTTGTTTTATCCTTAGTGGAGGTGTAGTTTCATGGGCAAGTAAGAAACAACCAACTATTTCTCTCTCCAACGCAGAAGTAGAATATATAGCAGCATGTCAAGCCGCAAAAGAATTGATTTGGTTGAGAAGATTACTGCAGGACATTGAGGTTACTCAAACCCAACCAATGGTGTTGAGGTGTGACAACCAAAGTTGCATAGCCATCACAAAGCATTCAAAATATCATGGGAAGGTTAAACATATAGGGATACAATACCATTTCATCCGTGAACAAATCGAGGAGAATAATATTCAAATGGAATACTACACAACTGAAATGATGGTGGCGGATGCATTGACAAAGGCATTACCAAGAATCAAGTTTGAATTTTACAAAGAAGGATTCAATGTAATACAACCTGATTGACAAATATTTGGCTAAGTGGGAGTGTTAGATATATAGGGATCAGAGCCTAATATTTGGGAGTTTTAGTTAGCATTTAGAGCTTTATGTTTTTAATAAAATACAACACATTAGATGAAGAGTGTAAGTGTTGTTAGGATAGTTTTTCTATAGGTGTTTCAGTAGTTATAGGAATGTCAAATGTTTGTGTTTGAACATGACTATGTCTCCCTGTTCTCCTATTTGTATCTCTATTTTCTTCCGATTAAATAGAGAGAAAATAATTTATTCTATATATTTCTTCGTTGTTTTTAGATTTAATTTCATAGAGGATTGAGGAGGAATTCAAAGTCCTTATAAGAGTAGCAAGATTTGCAGGAGGTGTGAATCCTATTTGTTGTTTTAATGGAGTATGGATCATTGAGTTCCATGAGTGATTTTAAACATCTCAATATCATTATGCTAGTCCTCCTTCAAAAGTGCTAGAATGTCCTCCACGATAAATAGTGAAATGGATTAGTCGGGATAATTTTTAAATCAAATATCCAATGGAATAGAAGGGATAGAAGGCTCTTAACTTATTTAGATGATGTCATTAATTTTTTGGTTGTAATTTTAATAGTAAAAACCAACCACATGCAAAATAAATTTTTATGGTAGTCAATTTAAAGAAATTTTAGAAAGAATTTCATAATAGTTTAGGAACATATTTTGTAGCATTTTGAATGTAGTTTATGAGTCTAACTTGTGTTCTTTAATAATATTATATTTGATAAATAAAAAAATTAATTTTAATGTGTCATTATTAGGATTATAAAGAGTGAACATTATTATAGTCATTTAATGTGGGTATTATTGAACATTTATTCATGTTATATATGTTGCACACTTGTTGTTCTATTTGTTTTTTTCTAAGGTTCCCATTTGTTTATAACTTGAACATTTTAAAAAGGTACTTACTATATGCATTTATTGATTTCTCTAGCACATGCCATGGAGCATATGTAATACCGCATCACTATAGATAAAAGTGTGTGCATCAAAGTGTTTTGTGTTAAATTAAATGCAATGCAAAGACAAAATCATCTCACCACTAATTTACTCTAAAATTTTGTTGTCAAGTTAGCAACACACTAGTTGCATGCATAATATATCAAATCTAAGCATACATGTAAATAAAAGTGGATATTCTATCGTAAGAAATATATAAAACAAGAGACATAAATCAACACCGCATTTAACGTGGTTCACCCAAAGGTGGGCTATGTCCACCAAGAAACAAGCCAATCTATTATCCAAAGCTTTGACAAGATATACAATGAAGATTTACAATCTTCCACACCTCTCAAATGTTCAATACTTTCTTTCCATCAAGCTTTTGCTTCTTCACCAATAATTTTCTCTCACATAATTATCTTGTAATTATGATCCATACACTTACTTCTAAACCCTAGCTTTTATGCTTATATAGTTGTTTATAGACTTAGGGCACTTAGCCATGCAATTACAATTAATAAATCTATTTTAATGCTAAAATAGATATAATTCCCGAGAGTTAATTAAAACTGTCACGCACAGTAACCGACGCCGGTTCTCCGCCTAACCGTTCTTCCTTACTTTCTTGACCGATGCCGGCCTTACTTTGACCGATGTCGGTCTTACCCGACCGATGCCGGTTTGACCTTAACCGATGCTGCATCGTATTTTCAAAGAAGTTCCAATTGCATGCTAAAATGAAGTAATTAAGCTTCACAACTCAACAAATTCTTGTCCCCAATCAAGGAAATCACATCATACCAATGAACATTTTTATAAATAATATGAATATGAAAAATAATATAGATATTTCATGCTCCCATAAATTTAAAAGTTGTAACCATTTGCATGTGTGTAAATATTGTACACGATTTGGCCATTACATTAATCATTTAAACCCTTAAAAAAACACCATCTTAATTCTTCCAAAAATTGAAGGATTGTTATATATGTTTAATATTCCCTTATCCAAACTCCATCATATATGATTTTTATAACTTTAGGGCACATGATTAGCTTATGCTTTTTTATAACTTTAGGGCACATGATTAGCTTAATGGGTTTATGTGTTTTAAATTTAAATTGAGAGACAAGATTCCAAAAAAATGTGGTACTACAAATATGGATTAAAGCTCAACAATTTTTTTGTGTGATTAAATTAGAGTGACTTAAACACAATTAAAAATCTCTAGAAAACTTAATAATCTAATTAAATTGTCCACTTATTTAATACAAAACATAGAACTTATATTTGGAAAGATATTTAAATTGAATGAAACATTCATTTTTGAAAGAAGTTCAATCTTCAAGCTTAATAACAAAATTAGGAACTTTTTTGGCCATTATTATTTTTAAGTCTTCCAAATATCTGCTTTTGATATCAAGATCCCAATTTATCATTAACTTAACATTAAGATCACAATATTTTTATAATTTATTTACCATATTTTTACAAATATATTATTAACGCTACCTTTATTCTCTATCAATTTAAGCATTTGCAAAAATAATACATTTTATAAATATATTGTTAATTCCACCTTTATTTTATATCAATTATTGTCTTTACAAAAATTAATGCAACTACTACTATCAATCAAATATAAAATTTAAATATTTGACCAAATAAGTAGTGTTATTTATCATATTGCCAAAGGAGGGGAACTTGTGAATGAAACCCAAAATGTTTCATAAATAAAATTTAACCACCCTTATATAAATTGATGATGCACGTTTACTACTACTTTTGGAATAAGGAGTAACCATGGTACATAATAGTTTGTTCATGGATAAATGATGAGGATTTTAGACTTGAAATAATTTTAATAATTTATATGCATAAAATTATAATATTGATCATATTAAAAATGAGTGGAATAATATTATGGGTTAAATTTGAATTTTTTAAGTTTGGAGAATAAAATTAAATGAAAACATAAAATTATCAAAAATAAAATTAAAAAGACGTAGAGGAGGGGGACATTTAGGCATGCCACCCAAACCACTATCACATGAAGTAGATCCATTATGTCAAGTATGGGATCACAACCATCATTTTTCTCTTCTTCTTCCTCAGACTTCCTAGATGACAAATAGAAAGAGTTAAGAAATGAATTTTTTCTTGAGAATGTGCCACTCAAGGGCCACGTCTATCGTCGCTACCACAAAGTCTACCAAACACTCCTCTACCACTGACTTTATCAAGTGAAGGCTAGTGAGAGTGAGGTGAAAAGATTTATCAACTTCTTGAGAAATGATGCCCTCGAAATCCCTAACCATAGCCTCGAGAAGGTGAGTGGAAGTTAGGAGAGTCAGGGGACACCTGATTAGCCATACAATGGACAATATCCTAATGGTCCAAGGGAGTTTGGATCTCCTCCACCTACAAACGAACCTTTTAGTTTGGAACTAGATCTTAATAATAACATTTGAAATTACAACTTTGTTAGTTTCAAAACAAATTTTATCCATAGCTAGTTTATTAAAAATAACCCAACTCTTGTCTTTTAAATGTGAAAATAACATCCATATGAAAAAAATGCCAAATTTGGTAGTATTTTACAAATAGGATGGCCAAGTCCCCTAACAAAACCATTTGCATATGAAGCATTTTCCGGAAGGGTTCATTGAAATAAGGTATGAATCCACTTACATGCAAAATGCTTATGAGAGAAAAATGGAATAAATATTTGATAGTTTTAGTCCTGGTGGTAGGCATAATAAATAAGATTTGTGACCCTATATGTTTGAGTTTGATTTTTTTGGATCTTGTTACATAAGATTGAAAATCATGTGAGCGATGCAGAGCATCACAAGCAAACAAGAAAATGGGTTATCCTACATAAGTTTCATTTTTTGGCCAAGTGTGAATGCATACAAGGGTAAAATAGCATAAGGATGGTGTAAAACATTTGCAACATGACATACCTATGTATGTACACAAAATCTTTGCACCATGGTTAGGTGATTGTAGATGATTGTGCAACAAAGGGTTTACAATAGTGCACAAGGGTAAGGCATGATTGGTGTGTGTGTGTGTGTGTGTGTGTGTGTGTGTGTATGTGTGTGTGTGTGTGTGTGTGTAAGTTTTGGTAAGGGCGAAAGAAGTGCTAAGTGTGGTGATTGCATAATAGAACAAAAAATTGTACACGAGATCTTCATTGGATTAGTACACGAGACTTGAATGCGGTAGAGATGTGTGACTAAAGTAACTCTTGCATGTGAAACATGTCAAAAGCCACAAAAATGAGGAATGAGCATCAACTACTAGGAGACATGTTATTCACAAGAAAGCCAACACATGGGTGTGTCTAACAAGCACCTGAGAAATTATTTGACAAATATCCCAAGGATAAATTTTCTCAACAACAGTTTGAAATGATGTAAGCAATGAAACATATTGACAATGTGATTTTTGGAGCATTTAATGAACCAATTTGAATTTGGATAGAGTGGGAAATTTGAATAAGTGAATAGGAAGGTCAAGCCCACCATTTTTATGAGTAGCGAGTTAGAAGTTTGAGGGAGCTAACAGTTAGTCATTCTAGAACAAAGATCAAGAAGAGAGAATTAAGCTTTGAGCAGTAAGAGACATAAGAGAAAGCCTACAATTAGTCCTAGAGCACACACCACCATTGTAATAACTTGATAAGTTTGTCTTGATCTCTATATCAATCCCAATAAAGGGAGAAAGTGGTGTAGATGTCAAGCTAAGATGTTGAAATTAATAGAAATTTTTGTTTTGTGAGTGTTCCTCTATGTATTCTAATAGGGCGTAAAAGGATTCCCATCCCCACACATCGTCAAGAAACAAACATGTTCATTCATGACCAATCACTCCAATAACATGAAAATCATAGTATATTAGTACATATATTGAAAGTGTATCTATTTGTAACATAAAATATGATATACTAGTATAAATATCTTAAATATAGATATATGAAAAATGTCAAGATATATTACTTTTAAGGTATTAAATTTGGAATTATCATATATATTATAATTTACCCATTTAAAAGTTCTACATTGTTTAATGACTTCATCGCTTTTTTATTACAAATTTCTTATACTTTGATAATAGATAGCTTGGAGCCTCAATCTATCTACACTATAAAATTATAGAAAAATTAAGCTCCAAAATCCATTATATACCTAAATTATCACCATTTTTTAATTACAAAAAATTCATCAAATTTAAATATGTTTATGCACTAATTTGTAAAATACTTAGATTTATTGGTCGATAGGCCTTTCTAAAGTCATTTTTCTTTGTAACTCCCATCTTCATTGTCATTGTCGTCCTAATATATATATTTTTATCTTATTTCAAAATCAAAATCAATCAAATCCAACCAATAATTGTAATGGTCTTGATATTCATACATTTTTTAATGAAAATTATATTATATTATATTAAATGCAATAAGATACAAGATAGTTTTCAACAAAAAGAGGGTAGTATGAGAGCATGCCCCAAAACCACAAAAAGACTAGGCCGAGCCTAGGCACATCAAAACATAAGAGAGAAAATCAAGTTGTTGCTGTAAAAAACCCCATAGGAGGAGGATCTTGATCATAAGGCCACCTAGAACTGTGGAGGTTCTTGCCAAGTGTCAAGAATATCCCATCCCGAACCGGTGAGAGCCTCTCTCTTAATTTTTAGCCATCACCCACGTGGGAGAGATGCTAAGAGGAATCAGGGGAACTTGTCCGAGGGCAACGAGGGTGAAGGTGGAAGGTTCCACCATCGTGGGTGCATGGTTCGGGAGCCACCGATGAGCCCCATCCGAGATGAAGAGCAGGGGGAGCCCCAACCTTGCGACGAGATGGAAAAGAGACACTCCTTCACTGATGGCTTTGCAGAGAGTGTGCAGCACGATGAATGAACATCGCCGAGAGCGGCTCCGATGACATCCATGGGGGGACGGCATGCCATGCGGTGGAGAATGCCGAGAAAGCGATTGTGGTTCTCGGTGACATTACGCAAGGCATCACCCCAATGTCATAGAAGATCCTGCAAGTGTTCCACCTCGAGGACACTTTAGTATCCTAGACTTGAATCTCAGGAAGCACATCAAGATAACCATAGATTTGTTATACATTGAGAATTACTTATCAACTTCAAAATTAGTAAAGAAAAAAGCATTTCATTATTTCCATATCCAAAACATAATTCCCCTCTGAAAACATGTCAAATAAGGGTGAATATATGCGGAATTATGGGGTTATCTCCTAGAAAATGTGCTATCAAGTAAAACATTCAGGTTTGAGAGGGAAGAAAAAGGAATGAATCCAATTCTAGGCACATTGTGCTTTGGGGAAGTACCAGAAGAGGTGTATCAAGGTTTCCAAGTGGCCGTAGAATGAACATTTGGGAGCCGGAACCCCATTTGAACTAGGCGAGAGCCAATTGGAAGACCTTGGTGAAGAATACACCAAAGAAAATGAGCAATTTTTGGTTCCACACAGACAGACCAAACAGTGTCAAATCTCCTTCCCCAACATGAAGGGGAAGAATGCACCCCCACCGAGTGTTGAGTTTTTCAACCATGGGAAAATGTGGGGAGAGCCAATGGTAACCCTTACTAGTTGAATAATTGCGAAACGGGTGTCAAAATACCACTTCCAGTCCATCCACCAAGGGCGGGAGGGTTGCACAAAATTTTTCTAGGATATGGTTGGGACCGAGTTGATGATATTAGTAATGCTAGCACAATCTTAGGTGGTGAGATGAAACCGAGCTTTATTCTCAGATAAGAAAACTAGGATTGAGAGTGTTTGCAGAACAAATCTTGATGGTACAAATTTCACGCTTGAAAAGCTTGAGCGCAGGAATTCTATGGACTTCTGCAAGACATCGATCCTGAGCTTGTATGACAGGTGACCACCACAAAGATTGGTGATTGATGGAGAGACCATTACGTAAGCCATTTCCTTTCCATTGCAGCCATGATTTGATGTATTCCCATGCTTTCCAGATACTTTTGAGCATGAAGGTGTAAACAACTTTACTAGAATATGATCAATGAGGAGATTGACAAACCCCAAACCTTTTTAAGCAAGGCATGGCCATAGAGGGAGAGCCCCTTGTTAATGTCATGGTGCAAAAGCACTTTCCATGCTTCATGGCCCTAATGCATCAAATTATCTATTTCACACAAAGTGCCGCCCTTGTTGTTGAATGTCTATGAGGCCCAACCCCCTAGAATCATGGGGAAAGCAACATATTTCCCAAGTAACTCGTGAAATCCTTTTCCAAGGGAGGTATTAGTCCAGAGAAAGGCTTTGAGGAGATTTTCCAGTTTCTGAATAGAAGCTTTGGAAGGCACCCAACATGAAGAATAGTAAATGGGTGGTTGCGAGGACTTTAGAACAAATATGAAATTTTCCTGCTAGGGACAATGGTCTCGTGAGCCAAGAAACCAATTTTTGGCCACTCGTTGAATTACATACCACCAAATCTCTTCTAGCTGACACCCGGAAGGAAAAGGGAATACTATGAATTTAACATCTCACCGTGGGCAAGAATCTTCCACTCAAATGAGTCCAACCAAATGGGCACAGGGAGGAAAGATTACCTGTAACACTACATTTTGCACCATTGAATGGAAGAACCAGAGGCTAAATAGTAAATATCAAGGCAATGCATGACATTGCAGATATTGGTCTCGTCCTCAATGAGAGTAAGGAAAGAGTCATCTGCGAAGTGACCATTAAGCAATTGAGAATGATTCACAGAAGGTAGCGTAATTCCCCTAACAATCCCTTGGGATTTGGCCTGCGCCAGTAGATACCCAAAGCCTTCAAACATGTAATCACATAAAGCACAGTGCAACCGGGAACCCTTGGCGAATGGAACATAACAAAACAAAAGACTCAGAAATATGGCCATTAATGGTGATATGGGAAGAAGCATTGACAAAAACATCCAAACAAATTGAATAAAAATGGGGCCAAAGTCGAGGGCTTGAAGCATGACAAGAATAAACGACATTCAATCCAATCATAAGCCTTTTCAAAGTCAATTTTAATGAACATAACAGATTGATTAGATCTGCATGCCCATTCCATACCTTCCCAAACAACAATGATGTTGTCCAAAATATACTACGCCTTGAATGAACCCAATTTGTTCCAATTAGATGACAACATGAAGGATATGACGCAACCGAATAGCCAAAGCCTTAGCAATAATCTTGTATGAGACATTCAACAAGGTAATCAATCACCAATTATTGATTTTCTTTAGATCACTAGGTTTAGGGATAAATTTGATGTTCCCTTTGTTGATATGTGGACCAAGCGACTGGTTCTGAAAGCCCTCGAGATAGACTTGAAGAAGGTCCGGGCCGAAAGTGTCCCATAACGACTTGTAAAACTCGCAAGGGAAACCATCACAACCAGGGGCCTTATCATTGGCCATTTGCATGACTACCGCTTCATGCAGATCATCAATGGTAAGCATGCAATCATAGGAAACCTTATGAGTGGAGGAGAGCTTACACAACATAAACAGCCAAGACATTGGTCGAGAGATGTTTGTTGCTCTTTAGAGGTGGTTGAGCTTAAAACACTAGCTTATAATGTTGAAAAAATGCCTAGAGCATGAGCTAGGGATCAAGTAACCCAAATTCCACCATCATTGATGGCACAAATTTTCTGAGAAGGTTTTTGTCTCGAGGGAAAGAAAGAATTCTTTTGACACCCGATCGCCAATTTTAAGCCAGTGCATGGTAGGCACAAATTTGAGCTCCCCTAGCATCAGAATCGTTAGCAATTTGAATTCTCTGGTGAAGCTCTACCACTTGAAGTTACAAATTTTAAGAGAAGGGGTTGCCTTGGAGTGCCCACCACTTCTCAGATAAGAGTGGAGGTGGTAGCAGAGAATATGAGTGACGCCTAAGTTTAGCTAGCTCATGGCCATAGATTTTGAGGAATCTAGTAGTTCGAGTCATAACATCCTCCCACCATTGAGTCCAATTGGCATGCATAGGTGGATGAAAGTGCTGACAATGACTTGGCTGAGGGGATAGATTCCACACCCGCTTAATGTGGTTGAGAGTGGGCCCATGTTGCATCAAGGCAATATTAAGAAAAAATGGCCTTTATGACAAAAAGTGCGTTTATCTTGCCAAGTGATGCGAAATCGAATGGGGGAGTGGTCCGAAAGGACAAAGTCAAGCATGACCTCCATAGGTAAGGAATAAATGTTGTCAAACTCAAAAATATTGAGTTGAAAACATAGCTTATGTCAAGCCATTTAAGAACATGATCCGATCCTCCTCGAAAGTTGGACCAAGTGAACCAAGTTTCAGAGGTGGGAGTGCGAGAGGCATTAGGGTCATAAAACCCAAACTTATTGCGCATGAAAACCACGCCTCTCTTTCGCCAGTTGTCCATCGCATAGGTAGGTGCCCACACTTATCAATGGGAAACTCAACCATATTAAAATCACCACTTATAACCCAATAAGCATAAAAAATTGTGCATGTTATCCACCACCAAAGATCAAGTCCTTTCGGTCACATCGTTAGAGGCGTAAATATTAATAAGGCTAAAAGGGCAACCACCAATAATAAATAGTACCCATATTGCACGATTAGTGGGTTTGAATCCATGATCCATAAAAAAGGCCACCATTTTGGGGCAAAAGGGAAATTAAATCCCATTCCCTCCATCATGATTATTTCAAAATGTCGAATGTTAAGCTAGATGGATTTACAAACCATATAATGAAAACCTAAAATTTTCACTTCCTACAAAAACAACACATCTAAATTGGCAATTTTTTGTCGAGAATCACGAACAATAAACTTGCGATTGGAGTCAGTAAGACCCCTCACATTCCAAGATAAAAAATCATGGAAAACATTGGTCGAGGGCCATACCCTCTGTTTCCAAGCCATCTAAAGCATCAAACTGGTTTTGTAGGAATTGAGCATTGTTATGCTTTAAGAAATCTGTAGTTCAATTTTTTTTATGCCCGACATATTCAATGTTGCATTCCTCCTCTATAGAATCTATATGGTGTAATGGGATATGATCCTGGGAGTGGCAAGGAGGACTTGGCCCTTTTGGATGGGCCTTGTGAATCTTTAGTTGACATCAAGCGGTGGTGGAAGATGAATGGAGACATTGGGAACATAATTTGTCTAGTCCATGAGAATCGAGGCTGCATTGGCGTGTTGGAGAATTTAGGTAACTGGACTGTTGTGTCAAGTTGGCAGTTGGCTCTTTAGCTTGTGAGCTATGGGTTTTTCCTTAAAAGATGGCTCACGTGAGCCATTTGAACCAGAGGCCTTAAGTTGTTGAGTTTTATTCCTATTTTTCTAGCCACCAGTTCTTTTCCACCCCTCCTCCCAAGGGGGTTTGGCCATTTCGAAGCCACTTTAGCTACTAAGCGATTGTGAGGGACATAAATAGGACAATCCTTGATCTTATGATTAGAGGCCGACACCAAAAACAAGTATTAGGTAAGTTGATATATAAGATATGCTAGGAATAATGTATGTCTCCCATCTGAATTTCCACAAATTCTTTAAGTTCCTCAGAAATATCTACTTCAACACATACACACTTCTGTGGCCGAGCATTGTAAAAACACTGAGGTTTGAGACAAACCACCCGCTCAATGGAAGATGCAATCTGATGTAAGAAATGAGCACAAGGCAAGGGTAGGCCAGAAATTCCACCCAAAGTGGCACTTTAAGTGTAACATACTCAGAGACCACAAAATATTTGGTCCATGGGGATAGAACCAACAAGGAGTTACGAACATACCAAGTGGCCCGTCGGGCCAAAATGTTGGGGAATTGGATAGGAAGAGAAGCAAAAAGGAAAAATCCTTTGGTCATATTTTGTACACTCTCAAGTAGGACACCATGAGGAGTCTAAGCCAAGTTAACCCAAGATTTGAGCATGCTTTTAGAGGGGATGCGACCCACAAAATACCCAATGAGACAAAATTTTTCCAACCATTGAAAAACAACATTAAACTTAGGAATAGGTAAAACAACATTAGAGAAGAGTCATTACCTTGTGAAATACTTTTGGGATGAACTTCTAAGGGAGTTTTGGTGGCGGTGCCATTGTTCAAAGCTCCACTATCTCTAGTTATGATTTCAACAATCGGGCTTGAAGTGGAAGATCTCATTATATAGAGGCACCCAAAGGGCGAGAAACCCTAGAAAAACCCGATAGGATTATTATCCCACACCGCCCGAAGAGGCACGGAATGACAAGTCCTCGTGGAGGAAATTCTAGCAGAGACGACTCAGATTTTCTCAATATTTACACATTTGAATCGTATCCATATTCATACATTTTTGTCTCTTCTACAAAAATCTAAAATCTCAAGCTTTAATTTCTATTTTATTTTTGGTATTGGTTTCCATCTCCAACATCGGTAAAGAAAAAAAGGTAGAAGAAGAATTATATTAAAAAGGAAATGAAATGATTCATTACATCTCTTGAAGTAAATATAATCCAAGGTATCATTTTTCAAGGAGATGAATATTTTATTTGACATTAACATGAAGATTGCATTCACTTGGAGGGATGAAACATATTCAAGCCATAGATATCTTTGGTAATATTGTCGTGTTATGCATTGGACAAAAATAATAAATCCCTTGTGTGCAGGAATCACAATTACGTGTAACAACCATAGCGAGAATATAAATAATTGGTTTGAATTTTTGCATGACTGTAAGAATATATCATATTCTTTTTAAAGGAAAATGGAAGCATGTCATCATGTGAGTGCAATACTGGTGCTTCTCCAATTAATTTTGATAATGTGATGTGATAGTGAAGCCACGAGATTGAGGGTGGATATGCAACTCAAAGATGATGATCTCAGCTTTCCTCAGCGATTTTGAGCCGCACTAGAGCAAAGCAACAAACGAGTGGGAAATATAACATCAAAATCTGATCAATACATGGCCAACGCAACGTCGGTCATGAATCAAACACCGGGTCAGTGGGGAGATGGGGAATTCTTAATGAAGGTGGCAGTAGGAACGCTGAGCGTGGGATTTGAAACAATTGTGGACATGGGCATCAATCTAATATATTGGACCAAGTGCGAGCCATGCAGGTGCTACACCCACTAACCCACATGACTCATCAATTCCACAAACTCCACCTATAAAAGGGTTTCCTGCACCAATCCCCTTTGTCACATCATTCAAGATGGATGTCGCTATAGTAGCCCAAATGCATATGGATACACTTACTCCTATGCATACACCACTTTTACAAGAAATGTAGTTGCCTACGAGACATTCACAATCGATAGGCATGTCAAGCTCCTCGCATCACATTTGGATGTGCCCACCAGAACAATGCCAGGTTTCACGATCAGGAGGCATTATCGGATTGATAAGAGGCCCTCTCTCACTCCTCTAGCAGCTCGCCTCACCTTCACCAACAAATTCTCTTACTGCCTCTTACCCATCACCCATCCTCATTCCAAAAGTAACCCTCTTTTCTTTGGCGACGCCACAAACATTAAGATCACACCACAATGGTGCGCCTTCACCTTTATCAAGAACGAGATGGCCTTTGGTGCCGTTCATGGAAATATTAGCATTTGCATGGGATTGCAATCCCTAAACCTTGCTGTTATCCGATTTTTCACATAGGGAAAATTGGACAACGGGGTCCTATTATGATTAAATTATGACATTGGTCCCAGGGGCCCATTTCTGGTCATCATGGAGATAAAATGATTAAAATAATTAATAAATTGATAAGTGAGCTCACCTAGCTTAAATAGGATCAACAGGAGCCAACTCGGGCTCAACTCAGTTACCAGCTCGGTTAGGGTGCTCGGTGTGTAGCTTGACGGTAGGAAGGGGTTGGCCATTTTTATGAAAACATAACAAGGTGATGTTGATTCTTTCATCAACTCGGTGAATTGGTGTAGTTAGCTCAGAAGGTAACTCAGGCTAGGTGGAGTCACTTCAATACAAAGCTCGGCTCGATAGGGAATGATTCGCCAAGGTAGAGGTAGGATGGCTCGGTAGTCATCCAAAGGAGCCAACTCGGCTATAATAATATTATGAAGGACAAAGCTCAAGAGTCGTGCCTTGGAGGCTTGCATGACGAAGCTCAAAATGTTAAGGGTATAGCTCACTGGGAGCTCGAGACCTATGTCGTGGTTGTCTCGAAGGTAGAGTACATGTAGTCAACTCAGAAGGTTGAGCTAATGGTATAACTCAAGTAGCACCGAGTAGGTCACTCGATGACAGACTATGGTGGAATAATGTTGGGCCAATACGATGGAAAAGATGACATGAGCTCGAGAAAATGCATGAGTTGATAGTGGGGAGTGGCTCGTGGTAAGGTTAAGAGATGAGCTCAGAGTGACATGGCAAGAAATATTCACGTTGCCAAGTAAATTGGAGGAGCTCATGGGAGTTTCGATGGTTGCGGCCATGGTGGGAACATTGGGATGGCAAGCCATTATGATACTTCTGCCAGTGGGAGAAATTCATCCTGATTTCCAAGTGGGAATAACAATGACGGCGAGCCAAGAGACAAGTCCCGCCAAAGAAACGTGCCAACCCGAGACCGAGTCGAATGCCAAAGCATCTGGTTAGTGCGTAGAGGTAGAATAATGTTTAATGAGCCTAGCAAGTCAGGGGGAGTCCAAGTCCATCTCTGAGTTATCGGGTGAGTCATCCAGTGGTAAGTTTCAAAGATAATGAGGAGGAGCTTGCTCGCAAATGTTTGACATGTTTAGCGCCAAGTTATTTGGCCATTGAATGCATGGAAGAATAGTACGAAGCATCCACAAAGACCTTATGCCCAGGTTTGAGAAAGTCATAGATCATCGAAGTACAGGGTAGGAAAGAACGTGACACATTCCAGGGAACAGGAGCTTGGAGGAGAGCTCGGTGTCTTGTAATGGAGGAAGCTCACATATGACTCATGCATGCGAACAACGAGCTCATGAAGGTCGAAGATAGAAGGAATCAATGGCTCGTATAGAAGGGTTCGGTGGAGATAGAGGTCTGCCACGGTGCTCAGTTCGACACACGAGAACTCAGTAAACTAGTTAGCAACTCGGTTTGATGAGTGAATTCATCAAAGGAGCTCGGCTCAATGAGTTGCAGTGCGTCGAGGAACTCAGACTATGGTGGCTTATTTAGAGCTTGATGGAGCTCAAAATTGTGGTGAGTCGGGTCGTCACAAGGATCATCTTAGTTGCATAGAAGGAGCTCAAAGCTCGCATAACCGAATTAAGCTCATCGAGCTAAATGGAAGGTATCCCGGTTGTGTGGTGTCTAGCTCTGTCGCGCGGAGGAAACAACTCACTTGGGAAAGCTAAGTGTCGAGCCTATTTGTAGGATGAACTCACACTCAAAGTGGAATGAGCACGGATGTCAACTAAGTTGTGAGTGAGGTACTGCTGGGAGGTCGAGTGGAGAACTTGTGAACACCATGGGAAAGCACATCATGATGGCGTGAGGTAAAATTGAACTCTTCATCTATGCTGAGCTGAGAACAACGAAAGATCAAACCAAAATACTCACCACAGAGGGAAGCCAATGAGCTTGAGAAGTTTAGGCCAAGTCGAAGGACGTCATAGAATTACAGAGCTACTCAGCAAAAATTAGCTCGAGATTGTCTTGAAATGTGTATGAGCTCGGTAAGAGCCAAAGTGGATGTAATGGCGAAGACAGTGAGCCGAGGTACTCACAGATGTCAGCATCGTCAAGCTAAGTAGAATGGAGGCTCATGTAACGGAGATGAGTGGAGCTCATTGCATGGCGGGGCTCAGACGGATTACACTCAACAAGTGGCTCAGAAACAAACCAGGTAGCTCGACTTGGGGGAGGATGTTTTGATTAATAGCTCAGTTGATACGGATTATAAACGTGCCATGTGAAGCTAACCGTGTAAAGCCCATGAGATGCATAAGAATCCTAACTTGGTGCGCACAGATAAAAGAAATCTCGACGTGGAGAGTGTGGCATTGATGGACCGATCTTCAAGGAGTCGGTTGAGCAAGACGTTTGGAGCCAACTTGGGGAACAAGGTGAGCTCATGGTGATTCAACACTCATTAGAGAAGGTGAAGATTACTTCTTTATAACCACATTGAGTTATGAAGTCTTGACGTCAATGCATCAGGCGGTGATCTTGACGTAGAGGTCAAGCTGAAGATGGGTCATTGAAGAGACTCGGAGCATGAGAAACCGAGTTTCGTACGAGCTCATGTGGGTTGACTTTGGTTTTAGTGAATTATGCAGGATGTGGCAGGGGGTCATGTTATCACGCAGGTGGGGATTCATCAAGTTTTATTTTACCCAATTCGTAGAATATGAGCATCCAAGTCATTTCCTAAGCTCGATAGAATACACAAAGGAGCTTGGTTGGCGTTAGTAGAAGGATTCAAGGGTTGAGCTCAACTTGGGATGAGCCAAGTTGTTGGCCAAGTCACTCATAAATAAGCATTGGAAGCGAGCCAACTCGGTGGCACGGGGCGAGATAAAGCTTGTCAGTCACATTACATTTGATAGGCTCAAGTCGAGCTATAAGTCATCACAGGTGATCATAGAAAAGGAAGGAGTCTGCGGTGAGTTCTAACCCGAATCGAGCCGACACAATGATGAACTCAATGTCACATAGGAGGTTAAGGATGCATAGGCAATATTAGGGTTCAATCTCATGGATCGGCTCTAGGGTCAACAAGTGAAGTGAGGTACATTCGTGTTCGACTCTTTTTTCCCGCAGGAAGTCAAGAGGTGGATGTAACTCGGGTATCGAGTTGATGCCGAGTTTTGGCACATTGACAAAGTAGCTTGGGGTGTTCGAATGTTGGAATGTGTAGCATGAAATTCATAAGGCCAAGGTGACACTGTGGGAGTTGATTCATTTTCAAAGTGGAATTGGTGAGTTCTTAAATGGCGTAGCGTGGTCGATTTCATAGGATCGAGCATGTGGCAACAAAGGTGAAATAGCTCATAGTGAGCCAATGCAAAGTGAGCTTTGGGTATTCACGCTCTACACAAGGGTGAGGAGTTGAAAATGGGCTTGATGTGGATGTTGAGAGATGAATCCTTGACATGGATGAATGTGAGCTTAGGGTCGAGCTCGGTATCAAGCTCGCGTGAGGACGACCCATCCTCATGCGTGGAGATTTCTCAGGGTCTATAAGGAAGGCCATTCACGCTCTACATGAGAAAGAGAGGTCAAATTGGCGGTCGCCGCGGTGGAGGAGCTCATTTAGGAAACCAAGCATCTCGTCAATGCAATGGCGGTGGAGGAATTTGGCGCAAACCAACTCGGTGAGTTGGCTTGGCAAGCCAACCACCGAGTTGGGTTGTTTTGAACCTATTTTCATGGCCCCCCACTTTCTTCAAGTCAAACCAGTCTTTGGGGGCACCATTTTTAATTAAATTAATATTTTTATTTTAAATATTTTATTAATAATATTTATTATTATTATTAAAATATTTTATTTAAATATTCTTTTAATTAATTAGAAGATTTCAATAGGAAATTGACACATGATGGAACCTTCTCAAGTGGTTCAACCAACTGTAATAAATGAACAATCATGTGTCTTCAATTTAGGAAAGAAATTTATGACTTTTCCTCTTCTCTCTCATATATTCTTCTATAAATGTAAGTTGGAAGTTCATTCCAACGGGTTGGATAGTTAGACATCTTAGGCAAGTGTGTTTTATTTAAGAATCCTCTTTCTTCTGCAAGTTGTTCTTGTATGTTGAGGGAACTTTTAAGCCTCCTTTCAAGACTGTAATGAAAACCTTTACCTTTTAAATTTATGATGCATTGTGCATGTTATTCAAGTAATAGAAGTGTGTGTTTTTGACTAATATCGGTCCTTTCATCCATCTATGCTTCTTTGTGTCTTTCTAATGCTTTGGTACACTATGCAAGTTCAAGTTTCTATTATAGGTTCTTGGAGTTCTATGCTTATCAAGTGGTGGAGTATTGCATGTAGTTGAGTTGTGGTGCTTGTTCACCCTTCTCAAGTTCATCCTTCTTCACTGGAAGACTAATAACTTTTTTGTCTGATCGAGTTTAACAAAGGGAACACATGCTTCCTAGTCTGTGGTATTTTGTACCCTCTCTAAGTTGCAGTAGGTGAAGTTGACTTGTGGTGCACACACCCTCTTCAAATCAACCCTTCCTAAGTTTGGCAACACCCTTTATTTGGTGCATCACCATCCCTAGTATAGTTTCATTTCTTGCAAATCTCTTTCCCTAAAACCCATGAAAATGTTAGCATAGGACTAGATAACTATTTTATTACACTAGGAGTAGTATAACACTTAGTTTAGGAAGAGGAAGCCAACCTTCTTTCGGAGGTTCACCTTGAGCCCAAGTCCCATAGCTTGAGAGGTGATCCCATGTGTCCCAATCACACCGAACATCCTATTCACATTCTGGCCATTCGGAGGGTGCAATGATTTGGTGACAACAGTTTGCCAACATCAAACCGGACAGAGCACTTTTAAAGTCAATAACGCAACTCAAAATCCTTGAGGACATAGATTTTTCATTTAATAAACTATCTGGACCAATACCGAGGCTATTGAAAATCTCCCCATGTTTTGCCATTTTAATTTCTCATACAACTTCAATGGATCAATCTCAAATGAAGGAGCTTTCAAAAACCTAAGCACATCATCATTTTTGGGAAATCCAGGATTATGTACTATACAATGGGGTCGATTTAATTCACCCAATTGCACAAACTCTGCGACAATCCCTCATTCAAATGAACTTAACAGAGTTTTTCTTGTTTGTTTCCATCCCCATATTTTTGGTAGTGTGTTGGATTTTAGGTGCAGTTTATGCTTTCTATAGAAAAACCAA
This sequence comes from Taxus wallichiana var. yunnanensis, assembly GCA_018340775.1. NCBI lineage: Eukaryota > Viridiplantae > Streptophyta > Pinopsida > Cupressales > Taxaceae > Taxus > Taxus wallichiana. The sequence continues at coordinate 1,018,719,700 of CM031237.1, forward strand.
AAGATAGAATTCACAAACAGGTCGTTGAGATAGGGTTTTATGCAAATTTCCTACGAAGAACTACACAAGGCAAAGTGTGCAGTAGCTTTGGGTTGGTTTATCAAGGCCTTCTGTCTGATAACAAACTAGTCACTGTTAAGGTATTTGATCAGGATCCTCAAAACTCATACTAGAATTTCTACAAAGAATGTAGATTACAGAGCAAAATTAGTCACCACAATCTGGTCAAACTCTTATCCTCTTGCTCAACTGTAGATTTCAAAGCTCTGGTGCTGGTGTTCATGTCAAAGGAAGCCTAGAAAAATAGTTTCACCAAGATAAAATGCATAAACTCAGTTTTTAAAATTGTTCTTTTGATAGAAATTCAGCTTGTAAAATATAGTCCATCTAAGATATTGTTTATTATTACCATGTTTTGAATCTATTCTTTTGTTAGAAATTTATATAGAATGTCGGCATCCATATTTCGAAATAAACATATAATATTACAAAATTGAGTGAAGGTACATCTAAATCATTTATCACCTTTAACTAAGTAGCTACACGAAAGGTGCATTGACAATGTCAAAATCATCCAAGGCATGATCCTGGCCTCAACCGTTTGACTCTCCATATTGAGGAATTGAGGGGCTTTACACTCAATAAGAATTGATCCCTAGTTGACTATACATTTACGAGTGGATCAAATGATTGTTATTATTAATTTTGTTTTCTAGACATTAGACATGTGCCTATCAACTTTCCACAAACACCTATGGATACTTTTGCTAGTATAAACCTTACAAACAAAATTGGTCATACAATTATTCTCACAACTTGTTCCTCCTTGTTTTGTTTTAACGTTTTGACTTTGTGTATTTTTATTAAAAATATTTTCAATTTACCACAAGAAACCTCTGATGACTGTTTATAATTTCAAATTCACGGCCAGGGAAATTGCAAGAAGAAAATGATTTTCCATGGATGATGGAAGAAAGAAGTTTTGGTAACCGGCCGTACAAGCCATATAATCCAAGCTTTATCCCTGGACAATGATGGGTGGGTTGGCGCATTCTCACAAAATAGGGCTTGTAGCAAATATCTCCAACACACAAGTATGCATCGTATGAATGTGTCTCAAATTCTAAACAAGATTTTCAAAAATGAGCTCTGTTGGTGCAATAATTATCAACGAGGAGGAATGGCTTGTGGGTATGGAGCTGAGCACCTCTTCCTGCCTTCCCATGGCCATGAAGGCTGCAATCGAGCTTGATGTGCTACAAATCATAGCCAATGCAGGTCAAGGCCTTCAAATTTCTCCCACCCAGATTGTGGCCCAGATTCCAAATGTAACAAACCCAGATGCAGCAATTACTCTAGACAGGATTATGAGAGTCCTGGCAAGTCATTCACTCCTCAGCTGCTCTGTAACCACAGACAAAAATGGTAAGCCTGAGAGGCTATATGGTCTCACTCCTCTCTGCAAATACCTTGTGCACAACAAGGATGGCCTGTCTCTGGCACCACTGTTGCTCATGGACCAGGACAAGGTGTTTATAGACACTTGGTTCTATCTCAAGGATGCTGTTTTGGAAGGGTCTCAGCCATTCACCAAGGCTCATGGAGTGCATGCATTTGAGTACTTTGCCCAGGACCAGAGATTCAATAGGGTCTTCAATAAGGCTATGGCTGAGCACTCTACGTTGGTGATGGAGAGGGTTCTTGAGGTATATCAGGGTTTTAAGGATTTGGAGGAGCTGGTGGATGTGGGTGGTGGAGTTGGGTCTACTCTGAATCTCATAGTTTCCAAGCATCCCCAAATCAAGGGAGTTAATTTTGACATGCCCCATGTTCTGGGAGATGCTCCTGACTATCCAGGTTAGTATGCTATAAATCATATGCTATTTTTAAATGGAGCTGTTATCCAACCCAGAAATCCCATGGCTTCTACAAATTATAGAAATCCAAGAATGTAATGTGTCAGATATGTGCCAACAAAGTTAAATTTTGGATCCCTTTGCGGTGTAGTTTGTATCTCACTTTCTAAATGGAGGGTGTGGGGGCTTGGCCTCACTCATTTCGCAGGTGGTCCAAGGGGGTGGTGACATGTTATGAAGCCCCTTTGCCGGGATTCGGGGACAGAGCCCCCGAAGCAAAAATTAAGGAGTCAATCCCTTGTTTCTAGAAAAATGAATTAAACCAAATTCTATTTTTAGGAAGGAAAATCTTAATGGCGTTTTCCACTCTATTTTTAAGAGGAGGAATCCTAAGTGTTCCCTAGGCACACAACTGGAATTTTACCACGTAAATCTGGTGTTCGTCACTTACATGTTTACTATTTTGTATATTTTGTTTATCTCAATCTCTAGAAACTGTTGTTTAATTATTAAACTTTATGCTTATTCATTGCTGCTAAGTCTATAGTTTCCTAACAATACGCAGGTGGCGGTTAAATAATGTATAATGTGCAGGGATAAAACTAGCCTATAATCATGTGGCAAAGATTGATTATTGGTGGCAGGTGTTATGTTGTGAGAGTTATTTGTTCAGATAATTTCCGGTAAATAAATACCCAATTGCGGTGGATTGTTTCCTTTCAGGTGTGACACACGTTGCGGGAGACATGTTTGATAGCATACCACCCGGCAAAACTATTTTTATGAAGGTATCAAATTTCTCACCGGTCAAGTTTCAAATAGCCCATTCAAGGTTTCTGCCTTTCATTAGCTATTGAAATGGTTGTAGGGAAATTGTAGTATTAGCTATACTAATTGTACTTTGTCATTGTATTTCACAAATATTTTGTACCCAGTTATATTTGAAATTTCCTGTGAAATATGTGTGTACTGCCCATCCCCTAGCCTCCCATGTGTTCAATATTGTTGAAAAATGCAGATCCTGTTTGATAAGCAGAAAGTATATGCAATGCAGATCTTGTTTAATAAGCAGAAAGTATATGCAAGATTTGATTATTCTCTTAAAATTCTTTCTAAATTGAAATCTAAAGGGCTGTAGTACTCGAATTCAATGGCTGCCTAAAATATGTGGTTTAAACATATTAACTGTCATGCTTTTTAAGAGATGACTCTTAACTAGACCAAATTGGATATGAGAGTCCAATTTTAATCATTTGTCTTGATTGTGTAATGCAGGTATCAGGGTTGTGATCTATTTAGATGAAAATGGAGGTTTTTGTTTGTTGTTTTGGTTAAAAGTCTGTGACCTAACGCACTGTCTTGTAGTTACTAAAGAGACTTTCTGGGAAAACCATGTTCAGAGTTTTTAAACCATAGTTCGATCCATTATCAGGATTCATGCTTGAGGGGTCATTTTGATAAGGTGGTATATAACACGTGGGATCATACTTATTTTACGTCACAGAGTATGATCCAAAATGTGGAATGCAGTTTTCCTCCAAACTCTCTTTCCCAAGTATATTGTATTTGAAAGCGTCAGATATCTTGTAGTTGTTTGTCAACGTATGTTTTTCATCATTAGATTTTCCAGCAGTGCAAAGGTGTGTAAGTAATTTGAGAACTGCCCCCTGAGTTATAACTTTCCGCTGAAAATTGCTACAAATTTCAAGTGTGCATTGATACATTAATATGTGGGTGTTACTCTTGAATTATTTATCCTTTGCATAACAGACGTGAATTGACCATAATTCAAATAATTTACCTGTCATACATTGAAGCTCAAAACGAAAAGGTAAGCTTGAAATAATATGGATTTTGTGTACTGTAAGTATGACCATTCCAAGAATAATTCCCATAGTGGATTGAAAAAATTGATTATGAAGTCAATTTTAAGGTTTGTATGCATTTGAACTTGTATTAGATCTTGCCCGCATCGAAGTTGACAATGTGTGATTGCTTGACAGTGGATTTTACATGACTGGAGTTATGACCATTGCGTAAGGCTTCTGAAGAATTGTCACAAGGCATTACCAGAGAAAGGGAAGGTGATTGCAGTGGATTCCATCTTGCCAGTGGCTGCAGAGACCTCTGCCTATGCCAGGCAAGCATTTCATGTAGATCTGTGCATGTTGGCATACAATCCAGGGGGAAGGAGAGGACAGAGGAGGAATTCAAAGACCTTGCAAAAGCAGCAGGATTTGCAGGAGGTGTGAAGCCTATTTGTTGTGTCAATGGAGTATGGGTTATTGAATTCCATAAGTGACTTTTGACATCTCATTATCATTCTGCTAGCCCTTCAAAAGTGCTAGAATGTCCTCCACAGTAAATAGTGAAATGACTTATCTGGGATAATTTTTAAATCAAATATTCAATGGAATAGAGGTGGGTGGAAGGCTCTTTAACTTGTTTAGATGATGACATTAGATTACTTTTTGTTGCGACTTCAACATGAAAAATGTGAATTTTAAATTGTATGTCTTGTCTCCTTGAAATCTGACACTGAACAAAGCAAAATGACATGATCATGTGAATGATCTTGGTCGTGATAGGATTAAAAACTTCAACATCACTCTCCAATTTCACTACACTGTATTTTTTCCATTAGTACTTCTTCCCAAAACAACTATCATGATACACACTCTTTAGAGCGTGCAGATTCAAATAGAACACATTTATAAGGATTCCAAAATCATATAGTAAAAGAGTAACTACAAACAATATTCTTCTAAATCCTTGCTCATTAAATTCTTTCTTATAATTTTCTACCAAAGTTTCGTTGCTTCAAATTTTGAATTATTTGAAAAACATTAGGCTTTCAAGTTTGGGATCAAGCCCAAATATATATTAAAACTGATGTAGTCATTGTTAGAGGGCATAATGAAGGAATGTATTAGACCATGCAGCCTAGAGTTGGAGTCACGCAGGAGTACAAATGCAATGATATGTTGATGGCTGCGGACTTCATAGGTGATTCCACACGAGCATGAGCTAAACACACTATGCAGGACTATCAGGAGGCTCTTCTCATGTTGCTGCACAATTTTATTGATGTGCAGAGATTTCAAACCTTCCCATAAGTTTAACAACATTTTGCTTCATTAATCATCTGTGCATGCCTATTTGATGTCTGCACAAAGGTTACACATAGGCCAATCTTCATTGAATAAAGAAATAAATAAGTTTGTGTCAGGGTGGCACAGAGTTGCTTAAAGGCTGCGAAACCTTATTACATTTATTTCAAGTGTTGTTGGTGATGCAAGATTTCCTGTGAAACCAAATGCTCCTACATACAGCCTGGCTAAGAAAGAAACCTGAGCTCTATTCATGTATAATCCATGAGGTCTTTGATATATTTTCCATGTTTACGAATTTTGGTTATGTGCAACCAAGTTGCATCCTCAACCTCAGTCTTTCTATTTCACGAGATATTCTCTATAATCCTTTATGTATGTCATTTCCCTAACTCTATGATCAGTGACTTTCTTAATTTCTTCCTACACTTACTCTGAGATTTGATGTTTTAAACATGCTTTTGCACGATCATCTTCTTCACTTGTTTATCCCTCACAGTAAGGGGACAAATCAACAATGTTAAAGATAAGTGATATGTCTATCTTTCCAATAACTCTATTTCATGCATGTTAGATGGGGTATTCCTTAACACTTTGCATGGTCCTATCTTCTTCCACTTCAATTTGTCACAAGTTCCTCTTGGAAACCTCTTCTTACACAAGTGCACCATGTCCTACTTAACAACCACGTTCTTGTTTTCTAGAATGTGTGCATTTTTTGTATGCACATTACTCTTCTCCAATTATATGCACATCTATTGGTGTATGTCACAAAATATTCTTTAAATTCTTTTGCTTCTAACCTCTACCCTATATCTTCCTTGATGTCACATAATTTTGTGACACCTCAAGGACTTTGTCCATAAATAATTTGGAATGGTTTTCTCCGAGTGCTTATGATTATGGAATTAATGTAAGAATACTACACCTATGATAAGTGAATCCCACAATCTGACTTCTCTCCCACCAAACATATTTAAAGTTTTTTAAGACTCATGTTGACTACCTTCACCTAATCATATTTCTCCAAATGATACAAATTTGAACAAGTAACTTAGTGGTTAGTTTCTTCCATAATATTCTCTAAAATTTCTCAATTAATTTGGTGTCTCTATCAAACACAATGTTGCACAATATTCTTGATTCAACAAAAATTGAAACTGATTGGCTTTAATTCTAATAAGGATATAGAGAAATCATAAAATAAATGTTACTAGATGTTAAATGAATGTGCAATCATATCTCTATAATATGTGCTCCATCATTCAAACCCGATCGCACATTTAAAATGATGTAACAAAGTTTTATTCAATTATGACACATGCTAAATATAGTAAAATAGAAGAGGATGAGTGCACATGGCTATTTGACCGGTATGGAAGCTAATATGGGTTTAACAGATGGAAATTTATGACAAATTTGTATGCTTTTTGAGTGCTTTATGCAAGATGAGCGCTAGTAATTTTCAAGTGTTACTAGGTGAGTAAATGAGTGCATTAGATTGCCTATTTAGGGTTCCATGGGTATAGCTTCACATTAAGATCAACCCATAGTGAAAGTATTGACCCATATAAAATATATCAAATTGATAAACTAACTATTGGGTGGCCCTAGATGGAACCTTTCTTCTCAAGATCAAACCGTTTAGTGGTTTGGTCTTATCGATAGCTTGATCTAGAAGGAAGATATAGGGGTGTGGAGTTCTATGCTTAACAATCATACGAAGTGGATCATTTTGAATGATGTCAACATTTTTGTAAGTGGATAAGTAATATAATGATAGAATAAGTCTTGCGATATGACTAAGAAAGGACTAGGATATAACAATTAGGCTTGGAACATGTGCACAAGTAATGGATAAATGGATTAAATCAATACTAACATCATCAATTGATAAGTTACCAAATTTAGGTGTCTACATTTACCCTCCCTTTAACCTATGAAATGAAATTTACTTCTTGTTGGTAGATTTTCCTCCTAGTCACATATACTCTTGTCACACCACCATACACACCCTTAACATCTACGAAACTCACATGTCGACATATCAAACAAAGAAGACAATCCTTGTGCGCTCACCCAAGGCACGAAGAAACAATGGCCCCCATCGGGCTAGTTACGTAACGATGAAATCAACAAAATAAGACGATAAACATATAACCATGACAATCGTAAAAGAAAATAAAGTCCATTAGTACTTCCATTATCTAATACAAGATAACAACATATCACATAACTATCAAGATGCCTCATATAATAAGAAACAACCGCCAACTATATTCAACATTTCAAAAAGACTCAATTATTCAACATTACATTATCCGGTTCCATAACAATGGCTTCACCAGCTGCTCAAAGTCAATAACAATAACTACACTCACAAAAAAAACTCAACCACCAATTACATATGGCATGGGGTATTAATACTAGTGGGGTACCATCGTTGCTTGTTTATAATAGTTATTACCCAACTACAATAAAACAACTTCTTCGTAAAGAATAATTCTATACTTGTGTTTGTTATCCACCTTTAACTAATTTCCTACTACATGGTGTTATATCTATGCTCTAAAAGCTACACCTACTCACATAGGTCCTATATTCTTATATTGCCTTTGATTCAAATTTGACCAATTCTCTTCTTCATCTTGCACACACCGCTTCACATGCAACCAACATATGGCTTCTTGTACTCGTTGTCTCTCCACAAGTCTCATGCGCCCATGTGTCACACCTTCATCTCGGTATTGTGCGTGGTTGTTTGGTTCTTGCATGCAGGTGTCTTATTTCTTAGTTGGTTCTTGTGCACCCCTTTATTGCTTTAAAAGGTCCTACTTCCATGTGTTGTCTATAACCACATGGTGTGTAAACACTTAGTCAAAATTTAAGGCCCAAAATTACCCCACACTAAATTAATTACCAGTCCCTACGTAACCCTTTTGTTATTTTGCCTTCTAAAATTATGGCCATCTACTTGCATCAATGTTATTCAAAATTCTACCACTTTTATAATACAATCTAAAGAGTCTCGCTTATACAATCGTGATGCACACAAAACCCTACCAATGCCTTAGAATCATTTAGGATCTTTGGCTTGCTTTTTCAACACAATCAATTGTCCCCTTGCTTCATTGCTAACTTCTTCAATATTTCTCTCTTTATTAAGAATTTTCTTCGAATCTCAACAAGGTGTAAGTTATATTCTTCCTTTCGAGAACTTATCATCTTCACCATCTCATCTACCTCTTACAACAACTTGGTTCAATTAACCTTGTCCTTCACTTTAAATACTAGCATATTCAATGCCTTTTGTTTCTGCTACTCGAGGTAGATGTGTGCCTCTATAATTGTTTCATGATGCATAAAGCTCAAGAAGTTTTTTTGTGGAAACACCCTTCTCATTCATTATGTTTTCCAATCTTGCAAATGCCTTTAGTTTTTCTTCTAGACAAGCCTTAATCTTATCATTCTCAAATGGTTGAACTTAATTCATCAACACATCTTCATTACCTTTTCTTGTCTTTAGGAGGAGATCAACCAAAAACTTATAATTTTTTATACCACCCATCCGATCAAGATTCACTCCTATTGCCAAGTATCGATCCTCCTCGAGGATGTAGTGGCACAATTTCAATGCCTTATATTCCTCATCCATGTGTTTGTGCTATGCCTTTGTTCACTTTTAATTTTTAGTCTCGATATCCTTTTCCATGATCTCAATGTAGATGGTCTTATTTTTTGAGTGTCGTGTCATTCATAGGATTCTATCTTATCACTTCTACAACCATCTTTACTAACACATCTCTTACTTGCATCTCATTCATTTGTTGAGGGTTAACAAAATTTACATTCACGTTCTCAACTTCCTTAGAGTGGGGCTTGAACACAACCTATCGGAAGCTCAAAATGAGGTTTTTTAGTGTAAAAATTCATGGGAAAAGATAATTCTCATCACATCCTTTTCATCATGCTCTTTGGTTCCATTGTTTCCCAAATGTACAAGTCTTCATCATTCTTTTCCCTATGGCACCAAGCTCATGAAATCAAGTTCTCATTTTCTTCTCGCACGGTTTCCTTTGTATCCTCTTCACCCTTCTCACCCTAGCTTAAGGAACTTGGGTCCTCCACATGGGGTGTAATCTTCCTCATTCTAGTGGTTTTTTGACCTTTGACTCCTATTTCTTCCATTTCATTATGTGTGAAGATCTCTTCTTTACTTGTGCCCTTAGGTTGAATCTTTTCATCTTTATTTGCACATGCTCTACATGCTCCTCATGTGATCCTTGATTGGATCCCTTCTCATATTCTTACTATTGAACTTGGTATGGTTTTTCTCCCCTTATCCTAGGTTCATGTCTTAAGCATTCATGAAACCTCGATTAGTGGTGTTGTTTCCAAACAATTTTCTCTCCCATCCCTAGGCCGAGAGGAGATATCTTTATTTATCATTGTTTTTTTCTTGAGTCACCTACATTGTGAAAGAAAATATTCCTCATCCAAGTCTCTCATTCCTTCTTCCTCATGCATAGGTTTCATCTATGTTCCATCTCACTTTTCTTACATTTTAATTTGAAAATGTGGCCTTATTTTTGCTTTCAAGAAACATTCATGTGCATTACATGTTCTTCCGCCTCCTTTTCGCCACCAAGCTTCTTCTTAGGATTAAACATGTGGAAGATCTTATGTATTCTCTTCTCAAAAATAATCATTACCTTGGGTTTTATCATGTAATCACTAGTCTCATGATTCTCTACATATGCACTCTTCCTCGGGTAGACTTACTTTATTTGTAAGAACATAAATGTCTTCATTGATGTGCTCTAAATCTATCATAGCCTTTTTGGCATTATCCAATCTATCCATAGAATAAAAAACCACCTAGAAGTGAACGCATATGGAAACATAAATTATACAAAGAGACACTTGTCAATCAAAAATATTCTTGCCAGTGGTAGTGCATCATAATGACAAAGTCTTCTTTCCCCTTGTACATCTTCGACAATAATCTTGGATCGTGCCCCTCATTCCTAATCACCTTAGTCAAATTATTGAACCAAACTTCCATTGTAATCTTGTAAAGCATGGTTATGGTAGTGGGACATTTATATTTTTGTACTTTTTTTAATGGGATTTATGATATAGTGGAAGTGCCCATTTCACCTCTTATGCCCCCTCTGGCAGCACATAAATTTCGTCAAACACAAATAATATCAAGATGGTGCCCCAAAATTACTTATGTCTCTAACTATGCGCACATTTGCATATTTAATACCAAAATCAGAAATACACTATGATACGTTGAAGCATGTTTCATGGGCCATCCGATGCACAATATGTAAGCATTTCCTATTTACCTCTCCCCAACAATCACCACTAGCCAACTTTACATTGATAAGTCATATGACCACTCTTATAATGGGATCCACAATGTTAGTAATTAGGAATTTGAGCCCTCCTCCCTTGTAGTGCAAGGCTTGCACAATGGGTTCAATACCTTCATCATCATCCAAGGATAACACAAGGTATTCATTTGTGCACACAACGTAATTGTAATATTGATACGTATAGGGGTGATCCTCATCCTTCTCCTAATGAAGTAGAATTAGTCTCATGAACATGTGAGAGAAATATCCTTAGTAACTCCACAAACATCCTAAAATATGAAAACTTGAATATTTACAACACCCCTAAGTCCTCGCAGCAGTGCACACTTGATGGAATCATCAAATATTATACCCCTATCCATAACCTTTCTATCCATCCTGTTGTCATGTTAAATGTCTAGCATGCAAAATTGAAAATTTTGGTCATGAAAACCAAACCCCCACTTGAAAATTTCCTCTCCCAATCATGTAAACCCTTCCTTTATCCATCTTGTCCAAAATTTCATCCTCATCCTAGCTAAGAAGAACATGTTAACATGATTTTCAAGTGTGTTTAATGTGTAGGAAGTATACCTAAGGTGATTGAAGAAGTTACTAAGATGTTATTTTTCAACTGATGAATATCTTCTAGGAGATGATTGTAAGGGCACAACCTAGATAGAATTTTTGAATAGGAGTTTTGAATGTATCCAAGGTAGTTTGAGGAAATTTTGTGGAGCCATGTGATGTCAAGAATCAAACGAGCAAAATAGGGTCATTGTGGTGCAAGGAATGTCATACTGCAACGAAGAAAGCTAACTTATCCTGATGATTATGGGATTTTTGGGAGGATTTGGGTGATAAAAAATAGAAATGGAAATCTCTAGAATCTTCCACATCATGAACACATCAATTTTAGTCCAAGACTTCAAAATCCTTTGTGATGATCCAAGTCGATGCACTTGCCCCATAAAGCGAAAAGTGAAATAGGACCTAAAAATAAATTTGAAGGCATACATGTCTCTTGACCATGGTTATAATGATCTCAATAGGTTATTTGGAGTCAAATTCATATAATTTTTGACCCCAAAACACCATTCCATGCTCTTGGGGTAGAAAAAACACTCTCAGTGTTCCAAAACGGAGTTGATGGGATGACATCAACAAATGAAATAAGCATGAGTACAATTTTTAAGCATGTGTGTCACTTGATATTTTTACCAAGGTTAAAAGGGACATGAGGGAAAATATGTGTGCTCCCCCTTCCATTCAGGTAGTTTCGTCACTTAAACAACAACTTGAAGTGTTAAAAGGTGCATGTGAGTGTTTCAAGTTCCCAAGTCCCATTCTCATGAGCTACAGACCCTTGAAATATTTTAGAGGATGGTGTGTCCCCTTGCACTTTTCCCTAAGGTTCAAAGGGACATGGAAGACACAAACGTGCGCTCTCCCTATTGAGTTGGCTACATCACTTAAGTGATAACTTGAGGTGATATAAACAAGGTAAACTTGTTCCCACTCAAACTTCGCCTCTCTCAATGTTCCCATGAGCCATGAAACACTTTGGGGGGATGAGTGTCCTACTACACATTCCCCAAGGTGAAAAGGGACATAGGGGACACAAAATTGCACTCCCCCATGAGGTCTCTCTCCCGCAACTTGTAAATCACCACTTTCACCCCTAGAAGCTACAAACTTGCATCTTGCTCAAACCACTTCCCCTCTCCTCATGTTTCCATGACCCATGGTGTATTTTTTAGCTGGTGATGTCCCCTCACATTTTCCCAACAGAAAAATGGACATAGGGGACATGAAAATGTGCTCCTCCCTCTCCCATTTAACCCCTAGACATGTGAAAGACTAGATTGCCCCTCGGAAGCCATTTTCAGCACCTTGCATCTCCCCTCACACAAGCACCACAACTGCCACTTGTCAAAATCAGGTGAAAAGTGCACTTCCTTTCCCCTCTTGCACATTTTCACCTCTTTTCCCCTAATTTTTAGGGTGCAACCACACTCAAAATCTCCTTCCACCCTAGGTTAACCTATTGAGTCAAATATGAGTTAAAATTTGCACATTTAATGAAATAACTCCAAAGCTAAAACACTTAAACATGTTTACATTTATAGATTTTGATTTCTCCCCCAAAACTCCATTTTTTCCCAGTGATGTTGCTGAAATTTTTAGAACCCTCAAGCTCCAAAACTGAAGTTTGCTCATATCTCACAATCTATGCATATGATCGCCGCAAAATTCACTAGTGCACTCATCACAAAAATGAATTCAAATTGACTATAAGCAAAACCATTGATGCATTGTATAATTTTTAGTATCCGTAATAATTTTTCAGCCCCGGAGTTTCCTTTTCAAATCTACAGACTTCTAGAAAATAAAATTCCTTGAAAACTGGAGTAGAAGGTCCTAAGACAAAACCTAAACTTTTGAGAGACCGGTTTCATTATATTCCAACACCTAGAAAACAATGTCTAAAAATAGTAAGTTGTCAAGCCCCCATGTCTAAATATAGTAATTTTCCAAAACAATAAACTCTTAACATCCATGTTACTCCTTGCAAGTAAAAATCACCAAAAAGTGAAAATTGTGAAAAAACTTACTAAAAATAATCGGGATCAAATCACTTGGATCACATTCATACCCCTCTTATTACATTGCTTTTTACCATCATGAAGGTCAAGTATTTAGGTCTGGAACCAATCTCCACACTGATCACTGAATACCCCAATGTGGGGATAGTGATGTCACTCACATGGACCTAGAAGATTAGAAGGAAAGGATGTTGAACGAGCCTCGAGGAACTCGTGGAGGAGAATATTTCTCAAGCATGGCTATTTAGAGTTGGTGGTCACCGCTATCTATTCATAACACTAAACTTGTCTTGGCATGTGAACAATATTATGATCCAAACACCAAACAATCATGGTGAATGATAACTCGATCATCATAGTCCTCACACAAAATGGAATTTCTCATTTCTTGCAAATTTTCACCAAAGTATCAACATGGTCATCATAATGAGGGAGTTTTCTTCATAGGAGTGGGAAAATATTGACTCATATTTACAAGGCCTAGAACTTGATTCATGGCTCAAACATGGAGGAACACCTAGATGTGTTTTTAGGACTCAAAATTTGACAATATACACTTTTAGTTGAGTACACGAATAGTTTCTCTATTTTTGAGAAGAAAACCTTTTCTAACAAAGAACAAGTGGACAAGAAGGTGTTTGAGTCTCCCAAGCTCTATTCCATTCAAGGAAGGAGGTATCTTTGTCAAAGAGAAATTTTTGAAGTCATAAGGAGTAAGGTGATGATCTCCATATTCCAACTCCGACCTTGTGTTCAACTCTCCTTCCTAGTTGTGGTAGAAGAGGACCATCATGTTTATAAGATCAAGAAGTCATCACAAGTCCACTCGGTGAAAGTCTCACAACAATGTTTTTGATTACTTATTCAATCCTTTAGAGTGTGTCTGAATTTCATGGGAAGAGGAAGTTACAATCATAATGTTTCAAGATTAACATGAGGTCAAAGGAAAGAGATTCATTCTCAGGGCATTCTCCCAAGATTCATCATAAGCATGCTCTTCGTCAACGAAAGTTTCTCCGTCTTCGGATTTCCACTTCTCTCTCTTATTCTCCTCCTCCCTCTCTCTCTAACATTCTATTTCTTCATTGGGAATGCACTTTTTCACTCTTTCATCTTATTCACTTAAGTGACTTATTTTACATTGTAAAATTCCCTTTTAAAATTAAGAAAATAAATTAATTTCATTCTTAGGGAATGTGAAAGGTCACAAGTGATGGTGAGATGAAAAGTCACATGGGGGAGAGGAAGAGACATTTTGTAAATCTATGTATTGGGATGGATTCTCCATTCCAAGGGGTTATTAGTTGTTTTTTGTTGGTTATTTCACTACTACTTCAAGAAATAAAGATACTTTCTTCTATTCTCTCATCTATGTTTCCTCTACTTCCTATGTATTCAACTTTGTAAGCATTGTAATCTCATAAACCAAGAAAGAACTTTGTGTCTCTAATTTATTAGTCTTGAACATGGTTGATGTCTTTGATTAATGTGACCTACTTTGGCTAACATAGAACTTTGACATTGTCTCTAATTTATTAGTCTTGTTACCTCTCTACTAAGCTGATTTCTTCATTGAATGTGGACATTTCACTCGAAATATGCGACTACCCTTTTTAAATTTCTTGTTCTTTTTAAAGTAACGGGTATTTTTGTTGAGTATGGAGCTAAATTACTCATGTTTTAGTATGCAATGACTTCTTGGGAAAATGTGAAGAATCGGCATCGGTTATGGTGTGACCTGCATCGGCGGGGCAAGTTGGAACCAATGATGATTAGGCGGAGAACCGACATCGGAGTTACACTGTGTAACGAGCTTTTAATTAACTCTCGGGATTTATTTATATTTTTAGCATTGGAATAGATTTAATGAATGTAATTGCATGGCTAAGTGCCCTAAAGTCTTAAATGACTATTTAAAGCATAAAGCTAGGGTTTAGAATGAGAGGATTGATCATAATTACAAGATAATTATGTGAGAGAGAATTCTTGGTGAAGAATCAAAAAGCTTGAAGGAAGACAGTATTGAACATCTAAGAGGTGTGGAAGATTGTAAATATTCATTGTATATCTTATCAAAGCTTTGGATAATAGATTGGCTTGTTTCTTGGTGGACGTAGCCCACACTGGGTGAACCACATTAAATCTGGTGTTGATTTATGTCTCTTGTTTTGTATAATTCTTCTGGTAGAATATTCACTTTTATTTGCATGTATGCTTAGATCTGATATATTTTGTGTACAACCGGTGTGCTAAGCTAACCCAACAACATTGGTATCGAGCTTTGTTTGAGGGTTTTGTGTGTTGACAGATTTACTCACAGAGGGTTTTTGATTGAGTGGGAGCTACAACAATGGAAGAAGATAATAAATACAAGGTAGAGAAGTTTGACGGCTGAAATTATCAATTATGGAAGATGTAGATTAAGGATTATTTGTATCAAAGAGATTTGTACTTACCATTGGATGAGAAGTCTAGACCTACGAAGATGATTGATGAAGAATGGAAGATTCTTGACAGAAAGGCTTTGGGATCTATAAGATTGAGCCTGGCATCTGTGGCTTCCAATATTACAGAAGCGGCTTCTACGGTAGACTTAATGAAATCTCTTGCTAATTTATATGAAAAACCTAGTGCTTCAAATAAAATTTATTTGATGAAGAAACTATTTAGTTCTAAGATGCATGAAGGTGAATCTGCCTCTAGTCATTTAAATGGTTTCAATCTATTGTAAATCGATTAAAATCGGTTTTAATACTATTTGATGATGAAGTAAAAGCACTTTTATTCTTATGTTCTTTTGTCTAATAGTTGGGATAACTTGGTAATGGTTGTTAGTAATACAAATTTGATAATAATATTTTGAAGTTTGATGATGTGGTTAGTATAATCTTGAATGAAGAAATTCATAGGAAAAGTACGGAGGAAACATCATCCTGGAAATGCTTTGAATGTAAAAAGCAGGCGAGTGTAGAAGGAGAGATCAAGAGTAAGAGTAATGGGAAATCAAAGTCAAGGGATAGTAGATCTAAATCTAGAAGTAAAGAGAATTACTTGTTGGAAATGTGGAAAGAAAGACATGCAAAGAAAGATTGTTGGTCAAAGAATAAAGAGAACCAACACCGGAAAAGGTAAAGAGGCGAATCTTGTTGCATCAGAGGTAATGCAAGATGCTCTTATTCTTTCTTTAGATAGTAGAATTGAATCATGGGTTTTAGATTCAGGAGCTTCTTTCCATGCTAACCCCTAATAAGGGTTATTTCAGAAATTATGTCCAGGGCAATTTTGGGCATGTTTATTTGGGTGATGATGAACCTTGCAGTATTACTGGTAAAGGGAAGTTCATCTAAAATTACAGAATGGAAATACATGGGTATTGAAAGATGTGAGGCATGTGCCAAACCTCAAGAGAAATCTTATTTCTGCAGGGCAACTAGGTGAATCTGGTTGCATGGTTACTTTTACAAGAGACTCTTGGAAATTCACCAAGGGTGCTTTTGTTGTGGAAAGAGGTAAGAAGGTAGGAACGTTATATTTATCTACTGTGTTATTGATTCCTTTCTGCATTATCTACTTGATTGAGATGCAGGTATGTGGCATAATCGTTTGGGCCATATGAGTCAAAAAGGAATGCAGATCTTAAAGGCTAAGGGTAAGTTATCATATTTGAAAGATTTAGATCTTGATTTTTGTGAGCATTGTATTTTGGAAAGAAAAAGAGAGTGAGATTTCTCAAAGTTGGGGCAACTAAGAAGGAGCAGAAATTGGAGCTTGTACACTCAGATGTGTGGGGACCATCTCAGGTAGCTTCTCTTGGTGGATCCTAGTATTATATTACTTTCATTGATGATGCTACAAGAAAGGTATGGGTTTATTGTATTAAACATAAATCTAATGTTTTTGAAACTTTTAAAAGATGGAAATCCCTTGTTGAGAATGAATCAAATTCAAAGTTAAAGTGCCTTAGATATGACAATGGTGGTGAATATTGTAGCAAGACTTTCAATGATTATTGTTCAGTGAATGGGATACGTAGAGAAAGAATGGTTCCAAGAACACCACAGGAGAATGGTGTTGCAGAGAGAATGAATAGGATAATCATGGAATGTGCTAGAAGTATGAGGATACATTCTGGATTGCCCTTACAGATTTTGGGCAGAAGTAGTTGATACAGTGGTTTATTTGATTAATCATGGTCCTTCAAGTTCACTAGATGGAGGAATACCAGAGGAAGCTTGGACCAGAAAAGAGGTAGATCTTTCTTTTCTTAAATTTTTTGGTTCAGAAGCTTTTGTGCATGTTGATAAGAAAATAGAAAAAGTTGGATGCAAAATCCAAGAGATGCACTTTTATTGGTTATGGATCTAGTGATTTTGGATTCTATTTTTGGGATTTAGAGAATTCTAAGATTTTTAGGAGTCATGATGTTGAATGGAATGAAAAGAGAATGTACAAAGGGATCAAATTTTAGTACCCAAGGATGAGAAAATTGAGAAGTTTATTGATGAAAATGAACTCTCGGGTTTAAAAAAACACCTCTGCAAGTAGAAATACACAGTAATCATGGTCGATTAGGCCCGACCGACGTCGGTCGGATGGACTGGAATTTGTTATGAAGAGGAACTAGTGATGGTTAGAGGTTAGAGTGACCGACACGTCAGTCACTCATCAGATTTGGACAAAAATGTCCAAGAGGCCCAGATTGAGCCTCCGGTACCCCAAACTTCTGTGAGAAGGTCACAAAGGGTAAGTAAACCTCCAGAAATATTTACACCTTCTCTATTTTATTTATTATTGCTGATAGTGGTGAACTAGAAAGCTTTGAAGAAGCAATGCAAGATGAGACCCACGTGCAGTGGGAGCATGGCATGGATGAGGAGATGGACTCCTTGGAACAAAACCAGACTTGGGATTTGGTTAAGTTGCCAGCAGGTAAGAGGACATTGCAGAACAAGTGGGTTTACAGGATTAAGGAAGAAGATGGTGGACATAAAAGGTACAAGGCAAGACTTGTAGTAAAATAATTTACATGAAAGCGAGTATTGACTTTGGTGAAATATTTTCTCTTGTTGTTAAGATGACTTTTATTCATACTGTATTGAGTTTAGTTGCAGTAGAAGATTTGCATTTAGAGAAACTAGATGTGAAGACGACTTTCCTTCATGGTGATTTGGATGAAGATATTTATATGCGGAAGCGCTTGGTTATGAAGTCAAGGGTAAGGAGAAATTAGTGCGCAAGTTGAAAAAGAGCCTATATGGACTCAAGCAAGCTCAAGGAAATGGTACATGAGGTTTGATAGTTTTATGCATGAGCATGGTTACTTGAGATGTGAATCTGACCATTGTGTTTATTTCAAGAAACTTGGAAATGGGAGCTATATTATTTTTTTTTTGTATGTGGATGATATGCTTATTGTAGGATCTAGTATGCAGGACATTGGTGAGCTTAAGAGAAAGCTAGCTCACATGTTTGCAATGAAGGATTTGGGAGCTACAAAAATAATCCTTGGCATGTAAATACATAGAGATAGGAAAAACAAGAAATTGTATTTGTCTCAGGAGGATTATATCTACAAGGTGTTGGAAAGGTTTAATATGTAAAATTCAAAACCTGTTGGTACACCTATGGCTGGACACTTCAAATTGAGAAAAGATCAGTGTCCTTCATCACACGAGGAGGTTGAGTACATGGCACATGTTCCCTATGCTTCAGCAGTAGGAAGTCTTATGTATGCCATGGTTTGTACAAGACCAGACATTACACAAGTAGTGGGAGTTGTGA
The DNA here is from genome assembly GCA_018340775.1 of Taxus wallichiana var. yunnanensis. Lineage (NCBI taxonomy): Eukaryota > Viridiplantae > Streptophyta > Pinopsida > Cupressales > Taxaceae > Taxus > Taxus wallichiana. The sequence goes on from CM031237.1 coordinate 1,018,738,416, forward strand.
GTAGGTTTATGGCTAATCCAGGTAAAGAGCATTGGAAAGAAATCCAATGGATACTCAAGTATTTGAGAGGGACTTCTAGCATGCACGTTATGCTTATGGAGGTTCGGATATTTCATTATGTGGCTATGTTGATTGGATATGGTGGAGATCGGATGGTAGGAGGAGCACTCTTGGATATATTTTCAGTAGGTGGGACGATACATTTAGTTGGATTTCAAGATTGCGAGAAGGTTGTGGCTTTGTCTACTACTAGAGAGGCGAGTATGTTGCAGCTACGAGAGGCTAGCAACGAGATGATATGGATGAGTAGGTTCATGGAGGAGTTGGGAAAGGAGCATGATGATTAAACCTGTTCGGTGATGAGTCGAGTGCAATTCATTTGGTGAAAAGAACTCGGTTTCATTCAGAATGAAACACATTCGGTTGAGGTATCACTTCATACAAAAGGTATTAGAGGATGGATAGTTGAATATGGAAAATATTCATACTAGCAAGAACCTATGGATATGCTAACGAAGCCATTAGAAAGAGAGAAGTTGGAGCTACACTCCACTTCTGTTGGTCTTCGAGTTTGAGGCTCGAGGAGGAAGAAACAAAGCTAAGGATGATCCAAGAATGGTGTTGTACAGGTATAGTGTGCAGTAATTAATCTCCAAGTGGGAGATTGTTGAGTATGGAGCTAAATTACTCATGTTTTAGTATGCAATTGGGAAAATGACAGTAACCGGCATCGGTTATGGTGTGACCGACATCGGTCAAGGCAAGTTGGAACCGAGTGAGTTGGGTAGAACCGGCATCGGTTACCTGTGTAACGAGTTTTTAATTAACTCTCGGGATTTATTTCTATTTTTAGCATTGGAATAGATTTAATGAATGTAATTACATGGCTAAGTGCCCTAAAGTCTTAAATGACTATTTAAAGCATAAAGCTAGGGTTTAGAATGAGAGGATTGATCATAATTACAAGATAATTATGTGAGAGAGAATTCTTGGTGAAGAATCAAAAAGCTTGAAGGAAGAAAGTATTGAACATCTGAGAGGTGTGGAAGATTGTAAATCTTCATTGTATATCTTGTCAAAGCTTTGGATAATAGATTGGCTTGTTTCTTGGTGGACGTACACCTTTGGGAGAACCACGTTAAATATGGTGTTGATTTATGTCTCTTGTTTTGTATAATTCTTCTGGTAGAATATCTACTTTTATTTGTATGTATGCTTAGATCTGATATATTATCTGATAATATGGTGTATAACCCTAACAACTATGTATTTGGGATGGATTCTCCATTCCAATGGGTTATTAGTTGTTAGTTGTTGGCTATTTCACTACTACTTCAAGCAATAAAGATACGTTCTTCTATTCTCTCATCTATGTTTCCTCTACTTCCTATGTATTCAACTTTGTAAGCATTGTAATCTTATACAACCAAGAAAGAACTTTGTGTCTTTGATTAATGAATTCATAGAACTTTGTGTCTCTAATTTATTAGTCTTGCTATTGCTTACATGGTTGATTTCTTCCTATTGAATGTGGACCTACTTTGGCTAACTTGTATGAATTCTATAAGCCTACTTATGACATTGACCCCACTCTTCATTTTTCCAATCTCCTCTTTACCTCTCTCTAAGCTAATTCTTCACTTGTACACCTGGTGTCCCTGACATTCCACCCTAAAATATGCAACTACCCCTTTTAAATTTTCTTTTCTTTTCAAAGTAACGGGTATTTTTGTGTTTTTATTACCTTTATTAAATAAATAAAATTATTGTGCTGAAATTAACCTCTAGATGTGAATTTCCACATCATATTACTTTCGCCTCTAGATAGAGCATTCACCAAGGAAGATTTTACAAACTAGTTAATTAACAAGTCATTTTTGGGCAATCGTCTGTGACTTCTGACGTTTTTTCTTTTTATTTATCCCTTTTGTGTTTGTTTTCATTTTTCTCCGTAAATATGTCTAGTAATCTTTTTGTTTGTTCTATCTAGCCATTCAATTGCACAGAGTTTCCATAAGTCATCCATGGCTTCAGACAAATTTGAAGTTAGTTATGAAGTGTCGGTTTTTGAAGCAGCAGTATGGAAGCAAGTCACACTTTTTGGGAATGATGGTTTATTAATGCAAGTCACATTTTTGAAGCTTTGCATGGTAGGTAAATATTTGGCACAATGACTTAAGTGGAGAATGGGAAATTGACCATGCCAGAAGGGTAAAATTTTACATGTCTTCTACTCCTCATGATTTTCCCACAAAGGATTTATTTAACTCCAAATCAAGTCACACTTTTTAGCTTGCCTAGAAATTTGGAATATTTGGCATAATGACTTAAGTGGAAAATGGAAAATTGGAACCTAGCAGGAAGGTAAGTATTTGGCATAATGACTTAAGTGAAAAGTGGAAAAGTGTACCCTAGCAGGTAGGTTAAAATTTTACTTGCTTGCCCCCATGTTTTTCCCTTAAAGCAAGTCAAATTCACCCATGCAAGTCACATTTTTTGAAAACTGCCTGAAGCAGGCTAATATTTAACATGACAACTTAAGTGAAAAGTGGAAAAGTGGACCCTAACAGGCAGGGTAAAATTTTACCTGCCTGCTCCTTGTATTTTTCCCTTGGCTTATAGCCAAAAAGTGTGACCCATCCTTGCATTATCAATTGCCTAAAAGCTGATTTTATTTATTTATTTCTAGCTAAGGTTGGCGCCAAAAATAGGAGGAAAGTCAAAGCAAGCAGGAAGGCTAAAAATAAGACAAAGAAGCATGCTAAAAATAAAGGAAAGAATTGCATGGAAAAGCAAGCTAAATCAGGCAAACTTGGGCGCCCAAATAAGGAGAAAAAGCACATCTATTATTAGGAATTGCTAAAAATAAGAAAAGGTAATTGGTAAAATTAGCATGCAATTGCTTATATAAACAATGGATGTCATAAGGAAAGAGAAATTAATTCTTTTAGGTGGAGCATGCTGCCCTGGAGGATTTTGGTGCCCAAGGTTGAAGTTGTGAGCAGTAAATAAATATTTTTAATTGTCGGGAAGCAGCTAGTTTTGGCGCCCAAGGTTGGAAGTGCTTTCTTTTTACTATTTTGGCTATCTACATGTTGATGTGAGTGCACAAGTGAATAAAATAATATTTTTAGCTTGCTTGGCATGCAAGCAAGGTCTAAAAATTTAGGGCAACATGCTTTATAATCAGATTTTGGTGAAGAAATTAGGCATTCATGCCATGGATTCCATGTTTGTCTGAATCATTTGTAGGTATACTTCACAGGTGCTCATATTGGTGAAAAGAAGGAAAAGTCAATGTCAGATACATTGAATATATCTTTTGAATCAGGAGGAATTGCAGGTTCTGCACGAATTGATCCAATTGCAAGGTCTTCTGTCAAAAATAAAAGAAAAAGATCTCAGGCAAAGATTGTTTCAGGCATGATGCAACATGATGAAAGAGAGGATTCAATAGAATCATGCATAGTTTCCAGGCTTGTCGAGATCAGTGATACAGATATAGGGCTTGAACCTATCTCTGATTTGATTGACAGATCCAAAGCCATTGGTAGATCATCTCTTATGTGGGCAATGAAGAGTAGTGGAATTATTCAAGCTGTAACATTTCGGCTACAACCCAGTTGCCTGAATTCATTCTGGAATGTGTGCAAAGTTTTATCATCCTCTTTCTAGGACAATCGGGATGCGGCAGGAAAGACGGTGATCAGATTGGATCCGAAATTCATTGATTTTTGCCTCAAGATTCCGGCATGCCCGTGGTGATCACAATTGGCATGCAAGAAGCTTGTGACAGATGGGAAAAGAATAAAGCAGACTAATGCGTGGGTATAATGAACAGTAGATATATGAAGAAGCCAAGATCACCATCAAAATTCCCAAGGAGCCTTCTACGGTCATTTTTGTGTAGGAAGTTGATGATATTACCCGGTTGCTTTGCAAGATAAATGGGGAAGCCAATGCCCATAATTTCCACTCATGGATGTATGCCTTTATCAGAACAATTGAAATCAACAAAGTTGATTCGATAATCAATTGGTCAGAGATCATCAATAACAACATCAGTGAGCAACTCAGAAGTGTGAGGTGGAACTTTCAATTTCAAAATGACTTCATACCTTGTATATGTCGCAACCTCACAAGGGATATTTTCCAAGCTAGATAGACGGGGCATACTTTCAAAAGATCCTATTTATGAGTGTTTCCCACAGTTGGCGATCCCTGAATGCTATAAGGATTATAAGGCAAGTGAACGATGGTTTCTTCTATGGATTCATTTGCAAGTTGAATGGTGATCTGAAGAGCAACAAAGTAAGCAAGGAAGCTTGGGAAACTGTCTCCCAGCATGGTTGTATCTTCATCCAGTTCACCGACTTCACATATCTTAGGATTATTGGTTTCTCGGAGAACAATCAAGTTTCGAGATATCCAAATGATAAGTGGATTATCATGGAGTTATGTAGGCAGCTCATAGAGTTGCATGACTTGCAAATAAGGCGTCATAAATCTACGGTTATTTTCCGGTCGTAGTGGGTAATTATAGTTGTCATAACATCCACAGAGCTAGAGGAGTTGAAGCAGAGATGTTTCTTGGTTATGATCATGAGTTCTTCCAGCTCGAATGAATTTTGATCCTTATGAAATAGCAAGGAAAACAATTTCCCTAGAATGTGCACATATTCCTTCGCTGGAGGATTTCTGGATGAAATGCAGGAATGAATACGAAGTCAGAAAAAGAGATTTCAGCAGATTATCAGCTCAACATATTTTGACTATGATTTGGTGAGGATACCTGTAGACCTTCCAGATGATGGGCATGTAGTGCTTGATTCATATCGTCAGATGGGGGAGACAAGGTTGCGCTTCAAGCGAATGTGGGTGGTAGTCATACAATCGAGGAGAGATCTTCGGCAGTTTTAGTCAATACTTCCAATTGGTTGTTGACAAAAGGTTATTGTTTGGATGAGGCCCTGATGAACCAGATCACAGGGAATTTTGGTACAGGGAATATCAACAAAAGGAAGCATGGAGGTGAAAGCAGCCGAAGGCTAGAAAAGCTAAAGGTGTAGAAGAAGGCTCGGGCATCAGAAAAAGATAAGTCTACATCCACTTCACCAGTGCTACTTTAGATGAAGCTTCTCTACGTCAACCCAATACTTCATTGTTTCCAAGAAGCACCAGAAGTCATGACTAGTCAAGCATTGAAACCGGCATCATTCCTATATACTTCTTCTCTTCCGCTACCCATTTCTCCACCACCTCCTCCTCCTATGGAGGAATTGAAGGCACAAATGATAGAATTTGAAAGGGCATTATCCTTGGATGACATGGGAGAAGGCCATAATATGGAGGTGAATTCAGATGCAGATAGAGCCTGAGCAGGAAATGGTAGTACACACTGAGGCTTCTCATTCCCGAAGAGTAATTTCTCATCTTGGTTGGCTCTGCAGACAGTTCCAGAGGCTAGAGAAGAAATCAACTGGAAGAGGAAGACTTGCAGCTGCTCATGAGCTTGGGAGGTAGAGGCAAAAGGTCTAAAGCTACTAAAATAACTTCAAGGTTGGTTATTGAAGAATTAGGTAAAAGTTTGCTGAATTATCAGTTCCAGCTGAAGGGAAGCAAAAGGGAGAGCTAATGGTGAAGACATATCAAGTAACCAAAGTGTCATTGGGTCAAATCACCACAAAAGGATTAAAGCAAGATACATAGACATTGATAGACACTTTATTCCTCAAGCTTGACAAGGAGAAGGTAGAGAAATCCAAACTTCAAGTAGATTTCCCAGTTATGTGAGATCATCACTAAGGTTTCCAAACCTTCCTCTCAAGCCAGTGTTAGCATAGGAACCGATGAGTTGCCATTTGATTGAAGAGATTGAAGATGTGGGAAATTAGGTTAAAGCTATTGCTAAATGGAAAGAGAAAATCATCCACCAAGCTTCAGAGCAGTTCGAGGAAGTACCAGCTAGCCTGGAGGATATGCACATGGCATTATCTCAGTTGAAGCAACTGATGACAGGTATAGAAGATGAGAATATAGTTGTTGAGAGACACCTGGATACCTTGGCTAAGATAAATTCATCTCATCGGAGGATGTATTAATTAAAGAGCAATTGTACCTGATGGATTGATAGAAAAGGGTAAGCAATTGGAGATAGCGGTTTCTTTCCGCATGGAGATTCTCAAGCTTATGTTGAAAAGGATGCAGTCGTTGGAAGACAAGATGAGAGAAGTGCCAGAGAACATAGTTGCTTTCACTACAGAAGAAGAAGTTGATGGTATTCGTTACTATACAAGATGCATTCCAAACAAGTTGCCTGCTTCTCTTGAGGAATTTCTTCTAGTTGTTCAGAAGAAGATTGATGAAGCCGTCATGCCTTTCACATTGGATTCAATTAGAAAACTAGTGAGACTTCATGTAGACATCAAAGAATTTGGGCCTAGTTTGGAGAAAGTGAAGGTAAGCATTGATACTCTTTCTAGGGATTGTTGTGATTCAAAACTGAGAAATAAGTTATTGTTAAAACAGATGGGAAGACATTGAATCACATGTTTGACAAGTACATTCAATATCAGAACAAAGGGAAAGCATGAGTGTTTAATTGGCATATTTTCTTTCTTCTCCTCTCTTTCTCTTTTTCTTATTTTCTCGGACAAATTGTAAAACTAAAGTAATTGGTTGAAATCCATTACTTTAAGTTATTTGAAAAGGTCCTTTAATTGAGAATAGGTGGCAGATATGCACAACTTTGATCTAGTCTTCAGATGCATGTCACTTAGAGAGGAATTCAGGGAAAGATTGCCAGTTGTTTCTTTTATAGCTTCCACATGTGTAAGTTCAGTTATAGTTTCCTATTTGTAATTTCCCTCTATACACTATAAATGGAGGAAGAGCCTACGGGTTAAAGGATCACAATTTTTTAATCAACATTCTTGAGTTCAGACTTTGTGTTGTAGCCCTTGATGTCATTTTTTTTGAAAGCTGAGGAATTGAATAAAGGTAGATTTCCGGAGAACTTTGTGTCCATGGTGCATTTTCTTCTTACTTTATGTGGATCTTTAGATAAACTTTGTGTTATCTGAGATTTAGATTAGAATTTTTTCCTTTTCCTTTACTTCTGAATATTGTGAGATCTACTTGTTTATTTAATGTGTATGAGACCAACTCTGTAAACTATTGGTTGAATTACACATCTTCCTTTCTTCTTTCCCAAATTTCATTATTTCCCCTTTTGCAAAATATTTCATAAACAATTACTTACTTGTTGTAGAATTGCTAAGCTATGGTTCATGAGCTTTGTAATTAAAGTAAAACCCCCTACAAATAGTTATTAGGATTCATACTTACCAAATTGATAAACATCTTACATGGGAGCCTCATCGGTAAATGAGGGAGATTTATCTCATGATTGCCTAGGTTTTTAGCTATGTAGAAAATCTAGCCAACATTTTTGGTGACTCTACATTTGGGAACAACAATCATTTAGCAGGCAGAGATTATCTTGCTAGTTCCCATCCATATTGAAATCTCAACCTGGTTGAACGTCCATTCACTCGATCCAACAAGGCTCAAGGAAGGACCGATCATTTTTATAAATTACAGGAGGATTTTAATTTCAGTCATCCTCCTCAAGTTAGGCTTTCACCGGGAAGAAGAGTGTAAAAATCCTCCAGATATAGATCATCTATAGCATAATCCAGCAGTTGGGATTATTCACCAAGTCTACTCTCGGAGAAGACGTGCTCCCTTCATCATGTAGAATCAAAATCAACAACCACTTGCTCCTTTAGCACTTATTCCATGGGGAGCAACTTTTGGGCCCTCTGAATCTAGCACCTCCTATGCATGAGTTTCCTAAAGGATCGAGAAAGAATTTCCCAAAATTATTTGGGGACGGCAAGAAAGAATCGGATGATCACTTGGTGACATTCTTCATATCTTGCGGAGTGCTTGCAGTGGAGCATGAAGATGTGTCGGTCAGACTTTTCATTGAGACTTTGCATGACTTGGCTGGAGAGTGGTTCTATCGATTAGCTCCTAGGACTATAACAAATTGGGCATCCATGCGAGAGCAATTTATGAAGAGGTTCAAACCTACAGAAGATGCAAGTACACTGATGATCACTCAGCTAACACAGTTGAAAAAAGAACCACATGAGAACATGAGGGAATTTATTGCTAAGTTCCAAAGAATTTTATATAAAATCCCTACTTCTATTGTGCTTAGTGACGAAAATCAAAAAAGATTTTTTATAAATGCTTTGTTACCTGAAGTTGGATATCAGTTGTGAAGGGCAAGACCTATAAATCTGTTGGAAGCACAAAATGCTACAATAGAGGTTGAAGATGACTTGATTATGGCTGGAAAGATCAAGCAATCAGCCCATAAAGCTGATGGAACTTCTTCAACAAGTACTACTGATCCTCTGCTACAAAGGTTAGCTAATGACATGCTGCAAATTAAGAAGCAAATAGCTCAAGGAGGAAATACAACCCCTTCAAGAATAGCTCCTACTCAAACTTTTAATGGTCAAAATCAGAATCAAAACCGACTTACTGCTGCACCACAAAGGTTGGAAATTGAAGCTGCTTCAAGGAACAACTTGGAAACAAATGAAGAAGATCATGTTGTTGGTGATAATGAATCACTTGATGAAGAAGACTTTGTTGATCCCGTTGGCGACTCCAACATTGGCTACTTGGACTATGAATATGATGAAGGCTATTACAAATATTTGAAGATAGTGATGGTCATACATTCATGGTGTTCACAAGGTCTCAAACACATCAAAATGTTGAAGCTTCCTCAAGTGGAAAAAGGAGAGAAAGAGAATATCCTGGACTAGACATTATTATCCCAAAAAGAGGCAACCCACTCCCTTCTTCTTCACCTCCAAGAGATGCGGGTAATCTCTAATCAACAACAAAAGATGAATGGACAAGAAGTTGAACTAATTTATTGTTATTCCTTTGTTGGCTAGAGCATAGCATCAAACCTAGGCGTCATGAGATAAATCTCCCTCATTTAACCGGTGAGGCTCCCGTGTCAGATTTGTCAATATAAATGTGTTTTTATCTATCAGGGGTTTTACTTTAACCACTTAGTTCATGAACCATAACTAAGAAGTTCTGCAGCAAGTAAGCAGCTGTTTAAGAAAGGAAAAATTATAGAAGAAGAAAGTCAAGGTATTACAGAGAAGAAGTAAGGAAGATGTGCATCCCAATTAGTAGATAGCAGAGCTAATTGCATGCACATAGAAGAAACTTAATAGATTTGAACACACAGAATTCTAAAGCAAAGGCAGTTCTAGATCCAGATCTAAAATAACACAAAGTTTACTTTAAAGATCTAAGATTTAAAAGCAAGAAACACAGTACGCCGTGACACAAAGTTCTCCGGAAACCTGCTTCTTTGTATTCCTCTGCAACAAGTGGCTCTCAGGGGTTCAGCACAAAGTCTAGAACACAAGATTGCTTCTTACAAATTCTGATCGATGATTAACCCGTAGGTTCTTCTCCTACTTATAGAATGTAGGAGGGAAAGTACAAATAGAAGACTCAAACTGAACTAAAGTATGAACAACAAGTAAAGATGACATTTGGCAATCATCCTCAACTAACTTCTTCTTAAGTGACACATGTATCACTTAACTAATAGAAAGGTTCCACATGACTTCAAGTAATGGTTGCAAAACCAACAACTTAGAAGTTTACAATTTCATCCGGGAACATAGAAAGTAGAAGAAGAAAGAAATAGAAGAAGTCATGCCAGCTGTAACATCTACATCTTCTTCTTGTTCTGATATCTGATATACTTGTCGAACATATAATTCAGCATCTTTCCATCTGTTTTAGCTACTGCTTCCTTTTCTGTCCTGAATTGCAGCAATCCTTCATTCAACACTTTGCTGCATGCTTCCACTTCTTCAAACTGGCCCAAATCTCATGATGTCCGCCTACGGTGTCACCGACCCTCTTGATAGAGTTCATCGTGAAAGGCTTGGTGGCTTTATCAATCCTCTTTTGCACCATCGGAAGAGAACTTTCTAGGAGTCATGCACCTCGTTAGAAAGCAATCCGCACGTATGAAGTAACACCTCCATCCACTCTTTCCTCGGTGAAAGAAATAATCTTGTCAAATCGATGTTCTACTCTCAAGCGCTGCATCCTCTTGCCAAAACTCTGCAGATCTCAAAGCGGAAAAGATCTGCAAACTCTGGCTGCTTCCCCTTCTCAGTGATCCATTCGGCACAATTTGTTCTACTGACGATACATCTCCGTGACTTGTTGATCTCGGCCAAAATACTCGGGTTACTCTGCTGTTGTATTCATTCCTTCTATGCTTTCTATCAGTTGCTTTAGTTGATTTGCTGCATCGTTCATAACCTTTAGGCGGGCTGGCACTTCCCCAAGTTGCACAGAAGCTTGACGAATAATCAGATCCTTCCATTCGTCAATAGCCTTTACTTGATTGCTTGCATCTTCCATTTCCTGCATAAGATGATCACTCACTGCTTATTTGAAACGGGTGAACGGAAGATTTGAGCAACCTTGGCTATGATCTCACATAATTGAGATATTTGCTTACTGCGGCTCTTCTTTCTCCTCCTTTTTTCACTGTCAAGCCTAAGGAACAAAGCATCCAGCAACGTCTGCGTGTCCTGCTTCAATCCTTCAGTGGTAGCTTGACCGAGTGGTATTTTGGTCACCGTCACATCTTCTGCCGTGAGCTCCTCTTCTACCTTTCCTTCCGCCGGAATTGATATCTCAGCAAACTTCTCTCCCGAATCCGTGATGATCAACCTAGAAGTTGCTTTAGCAACTTTAGGCCTTCTGTCTCTTCTGCTCAGATCCTGAAGTAGCTGCAAGTCATGTTCCTCTAAGTTCATCTCTACTCTTGCTTCCGGAACCAACTGCATAGCTAACCATTCCGAGAAATTACTTCTCGGAGAGTGAGAAGTCGCTGAGTGCACTACCATCTCCCGCTCTGCATCCTCTCCATCAGAAAGTGCCACAGTATCATGGCTGCCATCTTCTGAAACATCCAAGGACAAAGCTCTTTCGAACTCCGTCATCTGCAGCTTTAACATCTCCTCTGGAGCGGGTCTTTGAGCGAAGTGGCTGCGGAGAAAAGGCGAACGTCACGCTGGTTTGATGAAGGCATGGAAACATCCTGCTTTGGCTTGTGGTGCGATAGTTGGTGATCCCTCAGAGTCTTTGGAGAAGTCGGAGTCAAAGCTATGGTCGTAGAAGTGGTCTTCTCTTTCTCTTGAGATCTTACGTGTACTTTCTGACTTCTCGGACCTTCTTTGCTTTCTCCTTCATGCTTTCATTTGAGGGAATCTCTGCCTTGAAGTTGCCGTGATTTGATTCATCAATACTTCATCAAGGCAAGTATCCCTTCGTTAGCGGACCCAGCTTCGAAGTACTCACCAACACTGACTCCGGATCTCTCTTCATTGTGTTGCGGCCACCATTGCTATCTGCAGTATAGCTCTATCTCCTCCCATTTGATGGTAAGTGTCAAGTACCATGTTCTCCATCATCTTTAAGATCCGCGGTATCACGCTAGTCCAAAGTCAAATACTTGCTTTGCCGATAGCCTGCTGAAATCTTTCTTTCTAACCTCGTACTCACTTCTGCACTTCATCCAGAAATCTTCTAACGAAGGCACATGTGCGTACTCCTGGGAGATTGTCTTCCTGGCTATTCCAAATGGATCGAAATTAAGCCGCGCAGGGAAGAACTCTTGCTCATACTCGGACAACATTTGTGCTTCCATCCCTCGAGCTCTGTGAATGCTTTGATCTGGTTGTAATATCCCACAGTGAGTGGGAAGAAGCCCGTAGACTTGTGCCGCTTTGACTGAAGGTCGTGTAACTCCACAAGTTGCCTACTCAGCTCCATGGCGATCAATCTATCACTCGGGTACCTTGGCATCTTTATTGGTTCACCTGAAAAGCTCGTAACCCTGAGGTATGTGAAATCTGCAAACTGGATGAATACACTGCCAATCTTGGACACTGCTTCCCATGCTTCCTTGCTTACCCTGTGAGTCTTCAAGTCTTTGTCTAACCTGCAGATGAAATCGTAGAAGAAGTCATCGTTGATCACTTTGAAGTCCTTCTCGCACGCAGGTACAGTAAGCTGTGGGTAGCACTCGAAAATGGGATCCTTGGAAAGAATACCACATCTATCCAGCTTGGAAAAGACACCCTGTGAAGCTGCAGCATACACCAAGTATGAAGTCATCTTGAAGCTGAAGGTACGCTTCACGTTCCGCAGTTGCTCACCGATGTTGCTGCTAATAATTTCCGACCAATTGATTATAGAATCAACCTTGTTGATTTGATGGTCTAATGAAAGCATACATCCATGTCCGGAAAGTGTAGGCATTCGCTTCACCATTCAACCTGCATAGCAATTTGACGATATCATCCGCCTCCTGCACCAAATTGGATCGTGGAAGAGTTCTCGGGAACTTGGAAGGGGATCTAGGCTTCTTCATGAACCATTTATTCATGATGCTCACACAATCGACTCTGTGCTTTTCCCACCTATTGTCGGCATCACGAATGCTAATAAATTCACAACCTTTATGCCTTTGGAATCTTGAGACAATAATCGAAGAATTCTGCATCAAAGCGAATTATTGTCTTTCCCATGACATCACGCAGCGATCGGATGAAGGATGATAAGATCTAGCACACTCCATCACAAACTCTCAGCAATTGGGTTGTACTGGGAAAAGCTGCGGCTCAAATAATTCCACTACTTTTGACCGCACGCATGGTGAAGTCTTTCCAACTCTGGATCTGTCAATCAAATCAAAAAGAGGTTCGGGCCTAGATCGTGTCTCCTATGTCCGAAAGTTTAGAAGCGATGCATGAATCCATCGTGCTCTCTTTTTCATCTCCTTTCACCATGGCTTTATCAATCTTTGTCGAATAATTATTTTCTTCTAATTTGGCGAATTTCTTCAATCTTTAGTGCGAGATCTGGACAATTCTTGATTCGGAGGATATTTGCAATGTATTGGACATTGATAAAAACTCCTTTTCTTTTATAAAGCACCTGTAATGAGTTCTGCAATTTATTGGACAAAAATGGCCACCGGAGCATGAATAGTGAATTTAAATTATAAAAATTTGCACTTTTCAAACTGCTTGCCCCAAAAATTGGTGTTTAATTTGCACATAAAGAGAGCATGAATCCTTTGATCAACTTTGAGCTCTGTAACACTGTGAAAACAATTATGCGAGACGAAGATCAACCTTCTCAAGCATGCGCCAAATCACGGAAGCTTTTAGCCTTTGTTAGCACTTTGTCTGTGCAAAATCCTTCCTCTAATGGGGGCGCACTTTTCCTCCTTGCTGCAATTCTTAACCTGTGAATTAAATAATTCATCCATATGGCTGCCCATGCTTATATAACCTTCACAATTCTATAATTAATAATTGCCCTAACAATTAAAGGCAATTAATTAATTAAAAATCATGTTTTCTCTTTTAAAAATAGCATGTTTAAGGACAGCCATCCAATAAATTAAATTAATCCAATTTAATCCTTCACACAGCACTTCACTCAAGCCTCACAGTGTGCTTTGACCATAGCCACTGAAAATAGAAATTAATTTAATGATTTAATGCTTCAAAAATCATTAAATAATGCCCAAATAGGCGCACTTTTTTGAGAGAAGGGGCAGCCACTAAATAAATTAAATTTAATTAATTTAATTTATTTCTTTTATTCCTTCTTTGACTTTTTGACCCCCTCGAAGCTTGGGCGCACTTTTTGAAGGAAGAAAGATTATTAAAAATAATCAATTTAATCACTTTAATCCATCACCAAAGGGGGCGCACTTTTTTGCACATGTAATTCTATTTTTAAGAATTTTTCCATAATGGGATTCTTTACCCTACCAGGCAGGCACCAAAATCCCATGATCCACTTAAGTGATTTGAATTTGACAATGGGATTCTTTTACCTGCAGGCGAGGCACTAAAATCCCATGATTTCACTTAAGTCACTTTCCTTTTATTATATCATGGGAATTTTCACCTGCAGGTGACGATAAATTCCACACTCTGACCTCTATTTTCCCACTGCTGACTTAAGTGACTTTTATAACACGGGAAAAGGTACCTTAGGCGGGTATACAATTCTCATCCTGCTGCGGCTATATTTTTCCCATCATGACTTAAATCTTTGTTTTCCAAAAATGCGCCCATCCCATGAGGGGCTGTCTGCGACTTCACTTTTTCCCAGTGATCAGGACCTCGATGGCGACTTCCTCGGGCAAAATGTGCGTGTATGTTTTCCAGCTGCTCCAGGCCAAAAATCGGGCTTACCCGGCGAAGGAGTTGTTCCAGAGAAATTTTACAGAAAACAGAACGGGACACCACAAAAACACGAAAAATTGCCAAAAGTTACAAATAAAGCCCAAAACTTAAAATAAGTTAAAATCCTTCTGGTACATAGGAATAATAACATATCCGCTCATAACAGAGTTGAAACGGAGCGCAAATAGCCTCATACGGGGCTCAAAATAATTAAATACAAATTTCCCGCAGACAAATCCCGACGACAGAATAAAACAATTTTGGGCATCTGGGTATTTGGCGAAAAGGGCTAATATGGCTCTTTGGGATTATCTTGACGCAATACAAGAACTTTCAGGCAATAAAAACAACAAATGACCCATTATTTTAAAAGTACGAATTTTTTTCGAATTGGGTAGTCACAGATTTCGGGGTGAAATCTGAGTGACACCATCCTTCTTTTCATATTATTGATCATATAAGGAAAACAAAGATTTAGATGTCGGAATCACGAGTATTTAAGAGCTTTTCCGATCAGGTTGAACAAGTTGGTGAAGTTTTACTGGAGTAATGGTCCGAATAATTCACTAAATAATGTTTCGCGGGGCATCTTATCTAATCCAAAAAATACTCCCCTTTGAATAATGTTGCAACTTCTTCTCCTACTATATTTGAAAGGATTGAACCATTCTATGTTTCATTACTTATCAATGGTTATAAATTGAGTAATTACATTTTAGATTCTGGAGCTTCGACAATGTGATGTCACCAAGGTCGCAGATGCTCTAGGTCTTACACTGACAAAGACCATTGGAAGATGTTACTCAATGGAAAGGAAAGTACCTCTCATTGGACAGATTAAAGATGCACAAGCAGTACTTGCTGCCTTTCCAGATAAAAGACTGAAGATGAAAATACTGGTGGCAAATATTCCAGTGTCTTATGACATGTTATTAAGAAGAAACTTTGTAAGGAATTGGGAGGTGAAGTCAAGATGGATTGGTCTTGTGCACATATCCCAATTAAAGGGGTTAATCAAAAGCTAGAACCTAAGAAGAAGTCCAAGTATATAGTCTTGAGTCGAAGACCCTAGATCTCAGATCCTTTTTCAGGAATCGATCATGGATTTTACTACTTAGAGTTGGACAAGGAAGAAGCCCAACCCGTAATTCATGAGCCACATCAATTGGACAACAAATTTTGGACTCTAGAGTTTGATGGTAGTTGTTGTTCAATTTGATGCAGTGCAGTGCAGTGTTGTGCTTGTTTCTCTGAAGGAAAGATGCATGCACATTCCTTTAAATTAATGTTTGAAAATACTAACAACATAAAAAGTATTAAGCACTATTGTTAGGAATGGAACAAGCCAAAACAATGGGAATTAAGTTGTTGCACGTGAAAAAGGGGATGTTGAACTAATTGTTAAACAGATATGTGGTCTCTACCAGGTGAAAAAGGATAAACTAAGGCATTATAGAGACCGGGTATATTCTACTACTATGGGTTTTCAACTTTCACAGTCTCTTATATTGAGGGATCAAAACTCTCAGGGGTTGATTCACTAGCGATTCTTTGCAACTCTATTAAATCTAGATCAACCATCGTAGTCTTCAGACAAGGCAATTATAAAGTGGAAATGGTTTTTCATCCAAAGGTGCTGATAATGTTCAACAATGGTAGGTCTTCAATGATGATAAGAAGATTGTTGCTTTCCTCCAGCAAAGAAGATAATTTTGAAGAAATATACTACGAAGGAAGTAATTCACTTCCAAGATAGACCACAGTGGGTGAAGTGGATTCAAAGATCGAAGGTGGTCAGGAGATCATTCAACTTAAGGGAAATAAAAATCCTAAAGGCCTAGTGTCTCTTGAAGAGATGTTCGATAAGCATGATCAAATGCTAAAAAAGAATAAAGAGTGTGGAGAAAGTTCTTCTTCCGATGTGCAGTCATTGAATTTGGGAGCTGATGATGAACCCAAGTTGGTAAACTTGGGTAAGTATTGTTCAGAGGTAGAACAAGAAGCTTTCACAAAGCTTCTTAAGAAATATATAGATGTCTTTTCTTGGTCTTATCAGAAGATTTGAAGACATATCAACCTGTTGAAGTACAACATTATATCCCTTTGAAGCAAGAACAAAATCCCTTCAAGCAGAAGCTACGGCAACATAATCCAACAATTTTGGTACCATCTTTGTGGAAATTCAGAAGTTATTAGATGCAAAGATAATTTACTCTATACATCATTCTGAGTGGTTGGCCAACATAGTTCCCATGAGGAAGAAAAGTGGTGAGATTAGATTGTGTGTTGATTTTGCAATCTCAATCAGGCCTCATTGAAAGATAATTACCCCATTCCTATTATGGATCACACTCTACAGGTTGTCACTGGATCTGAGATGTTGTCAATGCTTGATGGTTTCTCAGGCTATAATTAGGTTAAGTTAGTTGAAGAAGATCAATATAAAACAAAACTCACCACACCTTGGGGAACGTTTGCTTACTAGAAAATGTATTTTGGGTTAATTAATGCTAGAGCCACATTTCAAAGGTTATGGATTTGGAATTTTCTCATCTCAAAGATAAGAGCATAGTGGTTTACCTAGATGATCACAGTCTTTTCTAAAGCAAGGGATAATCACATTTCATATTTGGAGGAAGTCTTCATCCAGTGTCGTAAGCATGGGATCTCCTTGAATCCCAAGAAATCTATCTTTGTTGTGACTGAAGGAAAGTTGCTAGGTCACATTGTTTCAAAAGAGGGAACCAAAATAGATCCTGAGCGAGTGAAATCTATTCAAAATTTTGTCATTGCCAACCTCAAAAAAGGGGTTCACTCCTTCTTTGGTAAGGTTAAATTTCTCAGGAGATTCATCCTTGAATTTTTGAATTAACTCATCATATTTCAAATATGATGAAGAAGACACAAGATTTCAAGTGGAGCGATGAAGGAAAAGAAGCATTCGAGAAGATCAAAACAGCTTTGTCTAAAGCACCAATCTTGGTATCACCAGATTTTAGTAAAGAATTTATTCTTTATTGTTATTCCTCTGAGCACACAATGTCAACAATTTTGATGTAGAAAAATCAAGAGGATATAGAAGCCCGATTGCTTTCATGAGTATGCCTTTAAAGGCTTATGAATTGAAATATAATCCTATGGAAAAGCATGCATACAGTTGTGAAAGCATGCAAGGCATTCAGATATTATATTCTTTCTTCACATATTGGTCCTTGTTCCAGATACTGCAGTAAAGTCTATTCTAACACAACAAGAACTAGGGTTGTTAAGAGGCACATGGGTAACAAAGGTGCAAGAATATGACTTGGATATTAAGCCTACAAAGTTGGTTCGAGGAAGAGGCTTATGTGAGTTAATGACCAAAACAAGGACAATTGAGTCAGAGGAAGGCAAAAGTCTACATGGTTCTTTTTGTAGATTTGGTAGATGAATGGTATAGCAAGATTTCCTATTTCATGACCTATGGGGAATTCCCGAGATCATCTCTCTCGTAAGGAGAAGCGTACCATTAAATTGAAGGAAAAAGACTTTGTTCTTTGGGATAATGGTCTGTATAAGAAAGGGATTGATGGTGTGTTTCTCCGATGTGTAGATAAATATCAATAGGATCATCTCTAAAACAATTTCATGATATGGCTTGTGGTGGTCATTTCTCAGCCTGAGTCACTACACATAAGATCCTTCGAGAAAGGTATTACTAGCCCACACTTTTTCAAGATACCATTGGGTATCCGAATGTCAAGCATGCCAACATGAGTTTGTTGGGACGTGTAAAATTACCGCACTTCCCTTGAAGACAGTTATAATTGAAGAACCTTTTCAGCAATGGGGCATAGATTTTATTGGTATGTTTAACTCGGCTTTAGTGTTGCCATCATTACATCATGATGGCGACTGATTATTTCAGCAAGTGGGTAGAAGCTATTCCTATTAAAAATGCCACTTTTGAGGAGGTGTGTAATTTTATCAAGGAAAATATTGTCATAAGGTTTGGCATACCCAATAAAATAGTAGACAGATAATGCTCCTAATTTATTTTTGAGGATTTGGTTGAATTTTTCTACACACACAGAATTCAGTTGGTACATTCTTCGATTATTATCCTATCCAAAGGAATGGCGGTTTAAATCAAGTAATAAGAATTTGGTAACAATCATGTGAAAGTTAGTAACAGAAAATCAAAGGACTTGGTATAAGAAGTTGTTTGATGCACTATGGACAAACAGGATCACACCAAAGAAAGCTATAGGCATGTATCTATTTTAATTACTATATGGAAGGGACACAGAGTTGCCTCTTACATTAGAATTGCCTACTTTTGACTCTCCAAAGCTCTGGAAGATGCTACATATATGGATGTTCTTGATAAGAGAATAATGTATCTGACCAAATTGCGTGAAGTGTAAATTCAAGTGGCAGATAGGTTATCAGAACACCAGAGGAAAGTAAAGGTGATATTTGACAAAAAGGCCAGAGAAAGAAAGTTTGAGATTGGTGATTGGGTCCTCTTATGGGATAAGAGACGCGAACCAAAGGGCATGCACGGAAAAATTGATTCGTTGTGGAAAGGGCCATTCATAATCAAAAGAACTGTTGGAATAGATAGCTTCATACTTATTCATCAAGATGGAATTGAATTGTCATTGCCCTTCAATGAGCAACATTTGAAACTTTTCCGGATTTGAGAAACAAGGTAAAACATGTATGTATATAAATAAAATTTTGGTTGTTTTCTTTTCTTTTTCCTTTGTTTTGTCAGTGTTGTGTTTTCTTTTGTTACTTGACCCTGAGCCCAATGGAAAGATACAAAATCATAGATGTTAGGATCTCATCTTCACTTCTTTCATACTGGTGGAAGTAAAGATGTCCACAGACGGAGCCAATGGTGTCCCGAGATTTCACCCTGAAATCTGGGACTACCCCTTTTTAAAATTTTCGTTCTTTTCAAAGTAACGGGTCGTTTTGTGTTTTTATTGCTTGCAGTTGTCTCCATTACCCTAGGGTATCCTCAGGGAATCATATAAACCAATTCTAACAAATACCCACATGCTAAAGCTCATTCTATTCCTTCATTGGGTTTTGTCTGAAAACGTTATATTTATTTATTTATTAAATAAATAAAGATTGTGTTGAAATTAAACCCTAAATTGGATTTCCACATCATATTACTTTTGTCTCTGGATGCAACATTCACTAGGGAAGGTTTTCACAAATTGGTTAATTAATAAGTCATTTTTGGGCAATCATCGACTTCAGCATGTTTTTCTTTTTATTTATCCCTTTTGTGTTTGTTTTCATTTTTCTCCATAAATACATGCAGTAATATTTCCCTTCATTACATCAGCGATTCAATTGCACAAAGTTTCGAAGTGACCCATGGCTTCAGACAAATTTGAAGTTAGTTATGAAGTGTCGGTTTTGAAGCAACATTATGGAAGCAAGTCGCACTTTTTGGGAATGATGGTTTCTTAATGTAAGTTGCAATTTTAGAAGCTACATGACAAGTAAATATTTGGCACAATGACTTAAGTGGAAAACAGGAAATTAGACCTCTTTAAATTCACATGAACTCCTCTCTTAGTTTGGTGGATGTAATCGGAAACACAACAACAAACATAACACAAGAATACCATAGACTATGATAAGAAGGAATAATGATAAATCTGAAATATCAGTGTAAATTATAATATCAACATGAAATTGTTACAATCTCACCCATGAGGTTCTTCAAGTGTTATTAACTTCACTTGCCTTCAAACAATAACTATGGGAGAAACTTCACAATTACACCTCTTAATGGCTTCTTTAACACACCTTCAAAATGATGGCTTCCTTTACACACTTACTCATACAATATTTCTCACTACTTCTCTCTATGCTAAATGAGGGGGGGTGGCCTCTTTATTTATAGGAATTCAGGCTTATCCACCTTATCTCTAAGATAGGATAGGAAATCTCTTCCGGACAATCATATTCCATGCCTAAACTCTTGCCTTTACATGTAGGCTTATCTTCTAAGATAAGATAAACCTTATCATCTCACATGGGTTCCACCTTTTTAGACTTTTCCACAAATAAAATATACAAAATATTTATGACATCACTCTTTGTCCTTATTACAAATATAATATTTCTAATTCCTAATCATGTAGACCCTACTTCTCTACTTATCCCAACTTTGACATTTTAACATTACGGACCACTTACGACAAATATTTACTTTTTACAACATTCCTATTGTACTTTGACTATTACCGTACTCTACATTATTGGTGGCACCGTACTGATGGCGCCGTTATCTTCTATTGGATGCCACTACTAATTATACTTAACAACATCCTATTCTAATACATACATTAATAAAATAGAAATTACGGAGAAATTTTAATGTCGACATTTTCCCCCTTCCTAACTTCTACTCCGTCCTCGGAGTAGACTCTTATGGACATTCTGAAGCTGGTGCTTGGAAAATCTTTAACTTGTCATGGTTGACCATTTTGTAATGGGAGTACCATCAATTCCCTCGGTCGATATGTACCATTTTCATGCACTGAAATTTCTTTATTTTGTAGGGCCCCATCCACTTTGGAAGAAATTTTCTCTGTCTTCTTTTTTTGTATCTGGAATCATATACTAGAACCAAGTCATTCACATGAAATGGAGACCAACGGATCTTTTGATCAAAGTATTCCTTCTACTTCATTTTCTTCTTATAGCTTGTATCCTTCGCTATTTCCCTCATTTCCTCTAGCAAATGAAGATGTACCAACCTTTCTTTTACTGAATCACTTTCATCCATCCTTTCATTTTTCATAACTCTCACAGTGGGAATATCAAACTCAATAGGAAGAAACTGGATCAATGCCATAAGCCAACTGAAATGGGGAGTATCTATTCTTGACTTTGATGTTGCCCTATATGCCACAATCTTTGCATGAATCCTTTTATCCCACTTATGTACCTGTAAGGCTGCATCTTTTGCTAGAATTTGACACAACACAAAATTTGTTCGTTCCACCTGTCCATTTGTGCTTGGCTTGTATGTTGTTGCCTTCCTGTGCTTAATAGAAAACTTGTTGACTAGGGCTTCTACCACCTCATTAATGAAGTGGCTTCCTTGATCTATTACAATTTCTAATGGGCAACCAAATCTGGTGACAATGCGTTCATATATGAACCTTGCCACTTCATCCATGGAAGTTGTTTTCAATGGCCTAGCTTCAACCCACTTGGTTAAATAATCTGTGGTAACTACAATATACTTATTTTGGCGTGGGGTAGTTGGAAGTGGACCTCTGATGTCTATTCCCCACTTTTTAAAGGGACCAAGTGGAAGAATAGGGCATAATGGGTGATGAAGTCTTACGGTTACCATGTGTTTGACAAATATCACATGTCTTACAATAATTATAACAATCTCTAAAAAGAGTGGGCGGTGATAACTAACTCGTCAAGATCCTTCTTGTTGTAAGTTGTCGGAGAAGTGTCCTCCACATGTACCATTGTGGAATTCTTCTATCAGCTCCTTCCCTTGATCACGTCCATTTGCCCTCTTGTCTTGTCCATCGGGTCCTATTGAAATAATACTCCATGCGAGAATAGAATATGGATGGTGGCTTGAGTAATCTTCCTCTTAGTCTTTGCATTGGCACCATCGGGAAACTTGAATTCATTTAGATAATTCCAAATATCTATGTATTCACTAGGGATTGTGTCGAGAGATAACAATGTTGCATCACGGGAAATCATCATCATCTGAGATGAACCTAAACCATCATAGGCTCGAGAGAGTGCATCTGCATTGACATGCTTCTTTCTGGCCTATCTATAATATCAAATTCAAATTCTTGTAGCAAAATTATCCATCTTGCTTTATCCTCACTGATGGGTTAGGCTTATTAATGATATATTTTAGAGCACGATGATCTATTCTGACTATAAATTTCTGCCCCTAGCAAGTAATTTCTAAACTTCTTTACAAAAAAAATGATAGCTAGAGCCTCTTTTTCGATTCTGGTATAATTTACCTCAACCTTTGCTCATTTATGCTGCTCCCAAAGTAAATTGGATGATCATTCCCATTTTCATCCTTTTGGCTCGGAGTACTTCCTAGTGCTTTGCATCGAGGCATCGGTATACCTGAATGAATGGCTTGCTCAATCTGGATTCTTTAAAATAGGTGAAGACACGGGGCTTCCTTGAGTTGTTCAAAAGCTTCATGCGCCTTATTTCTGGTTCATAAGTAACATCCTTCTTCAAGAAGCTGGGTTAGTGGTTGCATGCGATCTTTGAGAAATTCTTGATGAACCTTCTATAGTAACCCACATGGCTAAAAATGATCTCAACTTACTTTATTCATAGGAAATGGTAACTCTTTGATTTTGAAACTTTATCGGGATCAAGTACCAATACCATCTCTGGATCTGACATGCCCTAACAAAACACCTTTAGAACATCCAAAGACACACTTTGTAGGGTTTAGTGAGGCTTGTGCTTCATCTAACCTTTGAAATGTTGTCTCCATCTAGTGCGAGGTGGTCCATCTTGCTCCATAGATGTAAAAATCATCAGAAATACTCGATGAAGTTCCCCGATGTAGGGTTCAAACACCTATTCATCAAGCGTTGGAGCGTTCTTTGGAGCATTACACTGACCCAAAAGGCATAACTCTATAAGCAAAGCGTTCCCCAAGGAGTGGTGAACGTGGTCTTGGTGATCTTTCTCTGCTTATATACGAACTTGGTTGTATCATTTATATCCATCGACAAAACTATAGCACTCTGGCCATTACTTCGTCAAAATCTGATGATCGAGAATGGAAGAGGGTAATGATCCTTCTTTTTGTTGCCTTATTGAGCTTCCTATAATCAACACAAATGCGTAGCTTCCCATTATTTTTATTGAGATCAATGGGAGAAACCCATTTGAATTCTCCATGACAAATATAAATCTGCATCAAGCAACTTATCTATTTCTTCTTTTACGAGTCTTGGAAAAATTAGGATTCATTCTATATGGCATTTGCTTTATGGGCTTAGCACCATCTACCGAGCTCAATAGAATGTTCTACCCAACTTACTTGATGGAGTTCCTTGTAATCAAAAGTGAATATGTGTATGTACCTTGAAAAAGCTGGAGGTAGGATTCCTTCTCACTCTCCATCAGCATCACCAATCTTTATTTGTTGGAGACGATCATCAATTTCTTCTTGAGATAATTTTATGGGATCATGAGTCGGTGTGATTTGGAAGGATATCCATGACCGAAACATCAACCTCACTTTCTTCATCTTGGTGTCCACTTCACTAGTACTCGAGTAATCGAGAGGATGTCGATCATCGGTTTCATCACTTGAATCCACAGGTTTTGCCTTATGATCGAGGGATCACGTTTATCTTCACCCTCTCTCTACCACGTCCAAGTGTCATGAAGCCTTCATTCGGTAGTTTCTTGCATGAACTCTCCTTAGCCATGGTCTTCCCAACAACATTGGGTATGCTTGTGCAGTACCATTTTTCATCACTGAAAGTCTACCACACATCTACAACACCCCATGAGATATTGCCACATTTGAAACTACACCTTACGGTTTAGTTTTCCTTTATTTAATGACCTTAACATAAGTGTTGAGGGCGATCAATTTTTAAACCCAACATATTCATTACAGACTCGGTCATTACATTAACTGCAGCACCTCCATCAACTAAGACATCATGAATTGAAATACCATTACATAATACCTCAGCTTGTGGAGCGTAGGGATCCGCCTCTGCCTCCAAAATAGGGACCTCAACCTCCTTCCTTCGTTGAGCATTGAGTCCACTTCGCAGCTCCGCCTCTTCTCAGAAGACATAGCCAAGAGTTGACCATATGTAATATTTGCAGGCCTTTTGGACAGATCTTCTAAGATGGAGTATGGTCCTTGTCCCTGTGAAATCAGAAAATCCTACACACCCAACTTTCTTCTCCTATGTTTCTTACTAGTTTCTCCTTTCATCTTCTTAGGATCATTTCCATCTTGGTTATCTTTTTCTTTCTTTCTTTTTTTTTACAAACACATCTACTTCATTATTTATGCTCTTATCTACTACATCAAAAGAATTCACAGGTGCTTTCCTTTATCATTATCTCTTGTACCAGATGTAGAAGCTCTATCTGGACAATTATACTTATAATGACCCTTTTTATAACAACCATAACATACAACTTCAGAAATATTTCTTTTTGGACCTCTATCTCCTCCCTGAGAACTAAATTCTTTTCCTTGAAGAAGATTAATAGTTAAGCTGACCCATCTTTTGAGCGAGATCTTCATACTCGGTAGATGTACTAGGAGAAAGATTTGTGCTCTTGAGAGTGGTTGTGGATTACGGACCAAAGGTCTTGGTGTAGGCTCTACTTTAGCAACAATTTCTTTGGGCTCCTCTTCCATGCTTTCTTCTTGCCTTCTTGCAATCTCCTTTTGCTTGTTGATGGTAGTTGGGTGGTCATACTTCACTCATTGTCGATCTGCACTGGCTTCATCCCAAGAATGAAGTGCTTACTGAGAGGAGATTATCCACGCCATTCATTAACCCATCCGCTAATCCTTCCTTCGGATCTGGGCATCGAGCTTCCTCCTTAGCTCTAGAACACGAGCATAATAATCCCTTATCTTCTCCTTCTCTCCTTGGGCTAGCTTTGTGATATCGATCATGAGATCTGCATATTTTACATTGTTCACCAAATTCTTCAAGAAAACTTTCGAGTTAATAAATCCCATGAGTTTTCACATTATCACCTAGTGTTTGAACCACTAAGGTTGAACCATCCAAAAAGGTAGGAAAAATTCAGTCCATTGTTCCCTTCTTATAAGGCCATTACAAATACAAGATCGTTTAAACTCTTGAATGAAAGAGGAAGCATCTTCATTAGATTGGCTGAAAAAATAGGAATCTTCCCCATTTCCAAAAGTAACCACAGTGAAATACCAACCCACAAGTACAATCAACAAGACTTATGTGCACAAATAATTGGAATCACTATAATAGAAAATAGAAATGACCACGTAAATATGGTAAAACTTGACTTATGGTAAAACTTGACTTTCTTGTGGTAAAAGTGAACTTTACTTGTGGTAAACACTATTCACGGTAAAAGTGAAGTTCTTGCGGTAAATACTATTCACGGTAAAAAGTGACTTTCTTTGCGGTAAATACTATTCACGCAAAAAGTGACTTTACCATGGTAACTACTATGCTATGCGAGTAAAAACAAGGTTACCCTCCAAATGTTTTTACGACTAAGTGGGAATATTTCTCCAGAAAATCCACCAACGAGGAATGGTCAGGCAATGGAACCAAAATGTCAACACCAATCCGGCACTATGATAATTCTTCACGGGAACTCCTCGTCTTTATGATTATTAACTAATGCATGACTCTTAGTTTGGTGGATGTAATCGGAAACACAACAACAAACATAACACAAGAATACCATAGACTATGATAAGAAGGAATAATGATAAATCTGAAATATCGGTGTAAATTATAATATCAACATGAAATTATTACAATCTCACCCATGAGGTTCTCAAGTGTTATTAACTTCACTTGCCTTCAAACAATAACTATGGGAGAAACTTCACAATTACACCTCTTAATGGCTTCTTTAACACACCTTCAAAATGATGGCTTCCTTTACACACTTACTCATACAATATTTCTCACTACTTCTCTCTATGCTAAATGAGGGGGTGGCCTCTTTATTTATAGGAATTAGGCTTATCCACCTTATCTCTAAGATAGGATAGGAAATCTCTTCGGCCAATCATATTCCATGCCTAAACTCTTGCCTTTACATGTAGGCTTATCTTTAAGATAAGATAAACCTTATCATCTCACATGGGTTCCACCTTTTTAGACTTTTCCACAAATAAAATATACAAAATATTTATGACATCACTCTTTGTCCTTATTACAAATATAATATTTCTAATTCCTAATCATGTAGACCCTACTTCTCTTCCAACTTTACATTTTGACATTCCCAAATATTTACTTTTTACAACATTTAGGGCATAAAGCATTTTGAGACTTTATAATCAAATTTTGGTGAAGAAATTAGGTATTCATGCCATGGATTCCATGGTTTATGCGGATCATTTGCGGGTATACTTCACAGGTGCTTATATTGGTGAAAAGAAGGCAAAGTCAATATCGAGATACATTGAATATATCTTTTGAATCGGGGAGGAATTGTGCAGGTTACGCACGAATTGATCGATTGCGAGGTCTTTTATCAAAAATAAAAATATATCTCGAGGCGAAAGATTGTCTCAGGCATGATGAAAGAGAGGATTCAACATAGTCGTGCATAGTTTCCCAATCTCACTGAGATCGGTGATCTGAGATATAGGGCTTGAACCTATATCTGATTTGATTGAAATATCCAAATCCATTGGTAGATCATCTCTTATGCGAGGCAATGAAGAGTAGTGGAATTATTTAGTCGTAACATTTCCATTTCTGACCCGGTTTCAAAATTCATTCTAGAATGTGCAAAGTTTTATCATCCTCTTTCTAGGACAATCTGGGATGTAGCAGGAAAGGCAGTGATCAGATTGGATGCAAAATTCATTGATTATTGCCTCAAGATTTTGGCAATTCTGTGGTGATCAATTGGCATGCAAAGAATCTTGTGACAGATGGGAAAAGAATAAAGCAGATTGTGTGGGTATAATGAACAATAGATATATGAAGAAGCCAAGATCACCGTCAAAATTCCCAAAGAGCCTTCTACGGTCATTTTTGGTGTAGGAAGTTGATGATATTACTCGGTTACTTTACAGGATAAATGGGGAAGCAATGCCCATAATTTCCGCTCATGGATGTATGCCTTTATTAGAACAATTGAAATCAACAAAGTTGATTCAATAATCAATTGGTTGGAGATCATTAGTAACAACATCAGTGAGAAGCTCAGAAGTGTGAATCGGAATTTTAGTTTCAAAATGACTTTGTACCTTGTATATGTCGCAGCCTCACATTGGATATTCTCTAAGCTAGATAGGCAGGCATACTTTCAAAAGATCATATTTATGAGTTTTCCCATATTTGGCGATACTTAATGCTCTATAAGAATTATAAGGTAGTGAAGCGATGGTTTATTTTATGGATTCATTTGCAAGCTGAATGGTGATACGAAGAGAAACAAAGTAAGAAAGGAAGCTGGGAAGCTTTTCTCCCGAGTATGGTTGTATCTTCATCCGGTTCATTGACTTCACATATCTTAGGGTTACTTTGGTTTCTCGGGAGAACTATTCAAGTTGCCAAGATATCCAAATGATAAGTGGATTTTCATGGAGTTATGTAGGAAGCTCGTAGAGTTGCATGACTTACAAACAAGGTGGCATAAATCTGGTTAATTTCCCAGTCGTAGGGTAATTATAGTTGTCAGTCATCCACAAAGCTAGAGGAGTTGAAGAAGAGATGTTTCTTGGTTATGATCATGAGTTATTCCCAACTCGAATGAATTTTCGATCCTTATGAAATAGCAAGGAAAACAATTTCCTAGAATGTGCACATATTTCTTCATTGAAGGATTTTGGATGAAATGGGAATGAATATGAAGTTAGAAAAGAGATTTGAGCATATTATCAACTCAACATTTTTTTGACTATGATTTGGTGAGGATACCTAGAAACCTTCTAAATGATGGGCATGTAGTGCTTGATTCATATTGTTCGGATGGGGGAGACAAGGCTGCGCTTCTTCAAAGTGAATGTGGGTGCGATCATACAATCGAGGAGAGATCTTGGCAGTTATAGTTAATACCTCCAATTGGTTGTTGACAAAAGGTTATTGTTTGGATGAGGCCCTGATGAACCAGATCACAGGGAATTTTGGTACAGGGAATATCAGCAACAAAAGGAAGCATGTAGGTGAAAGCGTAGAAGGCCAAAAAGCTAAAGGTGTAAAAAGAAGGCTTAGGCATCAGAAAAAGACAAGTCTGCATCCACTTCACCTAGTGCTACTTTTACACACGAAGCTTCTCCTACGTCAACCCACAATACTTCAATAGTTCCAACAACACTAGAAGTCATGACTAGTCAAGCGTTGAAACCAACATCATTCCTATATACTTCTTCTCTTCCATTACGCATTCCTCCACTTCCTCCTCCTCCTATGGAGGAATTGAAGGCACAAATGGTAGAATTTGAAAGGGCATTATCCTTGGATGACATGGGAGAAGGCAGCCATAATATGAAGGTGAATTTAGATGCAACATATTATGATCAAGAAATTCTAGTAGTACACCTTTGAGGCTTCTCATTCCCTGAAGAGTAATTTCGCATCTTGGTTGGCTTTGCAAATAGTTCCAGAGGCTAGAGAAGAAATCAACCTAGAATAAGAAGACTTGCTGCTTTTGCTCATGAGCTTGGGAGGTAGAGGAAAATGGTCTAAAGTTACTAAAATAACTTCAAGGTTGGTTATCAAAGAATCGGAAGAAGTTTTTGAATTATCGAGTTCAACTAAAAAGGAAGCAAAAGGAGAGCTAACGGCAACAGACATATCAGTAACCAAAGTGCCATTGGGTCAAATCACCACATAAGGATTAAAGCAAGATACACAGACATTGATAGATGCTTTATTCCTCAAGCTTGACAAGGAAAAGGTAGAGAAAGCCAAACTTCAGAAGAAAATTTCCTAGTTGTGTGAGATCATCACTAAGGTTGCCAAACCTTCCTCTCAACCAGTGCTAGCACAAAACCGCTTAGCTTCCATTTGATTGAAGAGATTGAAGATGCGGGAAATCAAGTTAAAGCTATTGTTAAATGGAAAGATAAAATCATCCACCAAGTTATAGAGCAGTTCGAGGAAGTTCTGCTAGCCTAGAGGATATGCACATGGCATTATCTCAAGCTAAAGCAATTGATGACAGGTATAGAAGATGAGAATATAGTTGTTGAGAGCCACCTGGATACCTTGGCCAAGATAAATGCATTGTTGGAGAATGTATTAATTATAGAGAGAAGATTGTACCTGATGGATTGATAGAAAAGGGAAAGCAATTGGAGATAGCAGTTTCTTTCTGTATGGAGATTCTCAAGCTTATGTTGAATAGAATGTAGTTGTTGAAAGACGAGATGAGAGAAGTGCCAGAGAACATAGTTGCTTTCACTACAGAAGAGGAAGTTGATGGTATTTGTTACTATACGAGATGCATTCCAAACAAGTTTCCTACTTCTCTTGAGGAATTTCTTCTAGTTATTCCAGAAGAAGATTGATGAAGCCATCATGCCTTTCATGTTGGATTCAATTAGCAAACTAGTGAGACTTCATGCAGATATTAAAGAATTTGGGCCTAGTTTGGAGAAAGTGAAGGTAAGCATTGATACTCTTTCCAGGGGATTGTTGCGGTTCAAGACTGAGAAATAAGTTGTTCTTAAAAAAATGGGGAAATTGAATCACATGTTTGACAAGTACATTCAATATCAAAACAAAGGGAAAGCGTGAGGTGTTACAGTTGGCATATTTTCTTTCTTCTCCTCTTTCTTCTCTTCTTTCTTATTTTCTCGGACAAAATTGTAAAACTAAAGTAATTGGTTGAAAGCCATTACTTTAAGTTATTTGAAAAGGTCCTTTAATTGAGAATAGGTGGCAGATATGCACAACTTTGATCTAGTCTTCAAATGCATGTCACTTAGAGAGGAATTCCAGGGGAAATATTGCCAGTTGTTTCCTTTATAGCTTCCACATGTGTGAGTTCAGTTATAGTTTCCTATTTGTAATTTCCCCTCTATACACTATAAATGGAGGAAGAGCCTATGGGTTAAAGGATCACAATTTGTTTATCAACATTCTTGAGTTCAGACTTTGTGTTGTAGCCCTTGATGTCATTTTTGTGAAAGTTGGGGAATTGAATAAAGCATATTTCCGGAGAACTTTGTGTCCACGGTGCATTTTCTTCTTACTTCTGTGTGGGTCTTCAGATAAACTTTGTGTTATCTGAGATTTAGATTAGAAGCTTTTCCTTTCCTTTGCTTCTGAATATTGTGAGATCTACTTGTTTATTTAATCTATGTGTATGAGACCAACTCTGTAAACTATTGGTTGAATTACATATCTTCCTTTCTTCTTTCCCAAATTTCACTATTCCCCTTTTGCAAATATTTCTTTTACAATTGCTTACTTGCTACAGAATTGCTAAGCTATGGTTCATGAGCTTTGTAATTAAAGTAAAACCCCTGTAAATAGTTATTAGGATACATATTTACCATATTGATAAACATCTTACACGAGAGCCTCACCGGTAAATGAGAGAGATTTATCTCATTTGCCTAGGATTATTAGTTGTGCGATTTAAGGATCAAGTCATTATAAAGCCCTTGTCATTCAACATTAAACGATTTGTGAATGCTTCGCTAGGCACCAATCGGGTGTTCCAAGTCGTCTTGTTGTTTATTTGGCTAGATCTATGATCCTATTTATTTTACAAATTCAAAATAATAGTAATGATATTAATCAAATAAATCAAATAAAATAAAATTGATAAACAATCGAAATTACAAATAAAATAAAAAGTGCTTGTAAATTTGGTGGGTAGATTATTTAATATACTTCTCCTCAAACACACACAACTAAATTTGTAGGGGTTGTACTAAACTTTCAAGTTATAATCAAATGTTTGACAAAATGTCACGGAAAGTGTGGCATACAAGAATGTGTGGATCACTATGTATTTAATGAATACTGAGTGTCAATAAGATTATTTTCTCCTATGCCAACATACTCTTGACATGTGTTAAAATCTATGCTTTTCTGGTGGGTGCTTTACTCAAGGATGTATGGTGTAGAATTGAGATTTCCTTGAATAATGTGTGGCTTAGATAGTAAGAACCAGTTGGGTTTTGTGTAAAATGGTTTTGAGCTTAAATAAGTGTAGATTTGTCCCCAACCTGAGCCAAACTTGGAGCTTGTGACAACATCTTTCAACAAACAAAAATGCCTTAGGAAATTGTGAATCATTGGACGCCTATTAGGGCACAAAGGACGAGGAACATTTGTCATGAGATGTAGTTGTGGCTGTTCTATAGACCTGCAGGAAAAAGGAGGCGTCTAGTTAAGGTATGAACAACTTAACAAAATTATAGGAAGAAATGTGACCTCGTAGACTGTATATGTTTTTGGGTCTGCACATGGTGGGTTTCATTTTTTTAAAAAGGGGCTTGAAATGTTTTCAAGCAAACCCTGGATAGGTGTAAATTCCTTTCTCACAAACTCCCATTGGTCGCACTGGCTATCTTGTGGAGCATTTAGCTTTATCTTGAAGTGTTTTTTAACCTGTAGGGAGCACATGGAATTATTTATTTTGTTTCACTTACATGGACGTGCTACTTGTCTGAGGAAACTCTAAACTATTCATTATCATGCCAATTTAACTTGCACGAGTTGTGCATCTGGGCATCAGATCCCCATCCTACGAAGTAAACTCCTTTCCCAAAGCATGTAACCTTCATTTTGTTTATTGATGTTTTTGTTGGGCATGGAATTATTTATTTTGCTAAGGATACTTGTATGATGGAAAGTAAAACTATTCATTATCATGCCAATTTAACTTGCACAAGTTGTGATTAAGCACTTTGGGAGACAAGTATGTTAAACGTGGAATTTTAGACAAGGTTGTTGGGCATATTGTTTGACAATAAAAATGTGGTTGTGTGTATGGATGTGGAAGCAATGATTGAATGCCTAAAAGAAAATGGTGCAATGATTGAAGGAAATGCACATAATGAGCCTCTAGAAAATGCCTTGGAGACGTGGCTTGACCTTTTGACCATGTTGGTTGTCTAGAGGACACCCCAAATCTTAATATTAAGATTCTAGATAAACATTTGGTGGTTATGTAGAGGTGTTTCCTTGGTACATGTGGATCACAAATGATTATAGGCTCATGAGTATGCATTGCAGCAATGCGTTTTGTTTTGGTTTCAAAAAAAGAAGGGGGATGAAACTTATTTTCATCTCTCAAACATCTTTGTAGAAGTGGGTAGGTGAGGTGAGGTTCAAATGAAGTGACAAACGAAAGAAAAAAATCCAAATCTCACACCTTTTTGCAAGCATCCTAACCATTTGTGCCAAAATGGGAACTTTCAAGCAAGTTATGGACATTTAAACAACAAATGAAGTGTACGATTATCTGTTGTACACAATGTTGAAGCACTCGTAATGCACATGAATGGGTTTACATATGGTCTTGTGGTGGACTTACTACATATGCACGTTCAACTAGCTTGGGGCACCTCGTACATTGCATCATCGATTAATAGGAATTGTTTTCTCTCTACTTCTAACATGTTTTTGCTTTGATAGTTTTTCCTTTTCTCTTTAGTTGGAAATTAATACGAAGAAAGAAAAAAATTGGTATTACAATTAGAAATGTTGTAGCTCAAAAACATTAAATTTACCTTATGGTTGCGCATTTGAAGGAATTACTTTGAGTGTTAGTCTTGCTTGGAATCACTCCTATAACTTTTTAAACGTAGACGATGGGTTACGATAACGAAAACCTCCCAAACAACAAAATTTAAACTTGAGACTTCATGATATTTTTATGCTTGTACTCTTACAAAATTTAATAAAATACAATTTTTTAGACATGCAAAACACCCCTCAAATCTCATGGTAGGAAATGATGCCTTGAATATGTTAACTAGTGACGTGGAATGCCACATCTACCCCTAGAATGATTACAGATAGTCATTTGACAAATTTTCATCAACCACATAGGAGCCTATTGGTTAAGATTATGCGTTGGACAACTATTGTGAGTTTATAATTCCATTTGGTTTTGGCTCATGGTTTTGGCACCGCATCGAGAAATGAAGTTTTGTCACCTCATACCTCTAGTATTTATTAAGGACAATCTTATTCAAACTTTAGTTTTGATAAAATTACATTGGAATCTTGATTTGTCTTGTGTAGGCCTCCGATCAATCGATGGAAAGTTGAACTAACACGACGATGATAAGTAGCTCTAGATAAGTGTCATCATTTGAACCCTGGTCTCTAGATCTAAGTTCCATTAACTTCTTAGACCTCCCTCTAGATAAAAAAATAGATGAAACTTTACTCATGGTGTGTTTGAGTTCGAGAAAAATGGTTTTCAAACCCAGTTTCTAGGCCACTTTGGCTAAATTGGACATTCCTATAAACTTGTTGCAATATTAGAAAACGATTCTGAATCCTTTTCCTAGCCGAAAAACTATTGGAAAGTCTATCAACACTATTACATGACTCTATAGAACTCCTTTATGTTTCTTGTTTGGTCAAAATAGCTTGTGGAAAATATGGTGTTCTCTCTCTCTCTCTCTCTCTCCTTTATCCCTTTATCTCTCTAGCTTGATAATGAAAGGAAACTACATCTGTGATTTTCCTCTCCTTGTTTCATAATTTTACTCTCCTTATTTTGTACAAGTGTTTGAATTTCTTGTAAATGGAAATTTTATCTATGCGAAAAATTTTAGTTTTAGGGGAAAACTATGCTAACATCTTTTCCATTGACCATGTTTATACTAACTTGACAGGTTGCATGTAGCATAAGAAGGATTAAAATGGATAATGAAAATTTAAGTTTAATGTTTATTATTGAAAATGTGTATTCAAGATGGAATTAGAATATTACGCTATTTTAGTAATAACACTTATTGTATTCTTAGAGAGTGATGAACTCTTTCCATTGCGTATGTGGGTTAAATAAAGTGATGGTGGAATTTCATTTGTAACCTTACAATTCAACTATATTATAAATAGTGTATTTAGTTAACTGTGGTATATTTTTGTAATTTTGTATAGTTGCATGGTAGTGATCTAAAATTGGAAAGTTATGTCACCATAAACATGTAAGGAAAAATGTTTTCTTTAGGTCATGTGCCAATCCTTTGAGATTTTTACATTATTCTTGACTTAAAGAGTTTATGTGACTCAGGACATTGTAGTCAACCCACTTATCATATTGCATTGCTTTTGTATTAGGAAATTGAAACGGGAAGGTGAATATTTAATTGATTTATTATGCCACTCGATATATAGTTGACCAAGGTTACTTGGTGTTTCTCTTAAATAGTTTTCTTTGATATAATAGTCATGGACACAAATTCACTTCACGGTGTAAACTATAGTGTCTCAAGCATGGAGTAGAATCGGTGGGCATCTCATCATCTAGGTGATCTGGTGTATTCGTATACCCTATCCCACTTGATACTCTTTGTATTCTCCTTTGAAGCACTAAATTGTATTAGGTTGATCAACCTTATTTATATAAAGAAATTATATCAATCATTTCATCTAAATGCTTTATCTTAAGCCCTATACACCATGTTACCTATTTGAAGGAAAAACCAAACTTGTAGTACAATATTCACACCACACACACTCACACACACAAAAAACACAACTAACCTATGAATGATAAGGTTTACAACCATAACAATTGACCATTTGTCTCAAGATCCCTCATAGGCATGAGTAGAGGCTTGTAGCCATGTCCTACATTAACTAAGTTGGAAACTCCACTTGTATATACAATTGAAACCACACAAACCATTGATACAAGAGCACATTATGGGACTATGACAGATGTTTAAAATTTAGATAGGGTTACTTTGTATGAAATCCAACTTATAGGGACTGTACAGTCCTAATTAGGCCTTATTACAAGGTTGTAAGTGGGTATAGAGATGTAATTAAGTGACACAACTTTACTTTTCCTTCAAGAAGATGAAATTGATCATCCCACAACTATTCCCAAGCCTAATTAGTCCTTACATGCATCAAAACACTTCAAAATCTTCATTGTGACAACAAAAATGGTAGTCTCGAGCTTAGATAGCAGGGGTCTAATGGAAGTGATGCTTTCCCATCGAGTTAAAATATTCACACTTGGGGAATAATAGGTAATGGGATGACCATGGAGATTCCAAATTTTTAAGAGCTTTCAACATACCGTTTGCAAGAACAAGGAAGCCCTAGCTCGAGGGCTAGTGGATGGAAAAATCAATCTACAGGATTTATTCAAGTATGTCAAGACCCAACTAAATTTTGATGAGCTTCTCTTGATCTCCTTAATCTATTTGATGTTTCACAATTGAGTCACAATGCTCCTGAGGGTGTCTGCAACATTCTAGTTCGCTACATGTATCTTTGTCGATCATTAAAAGACATGAAAGACCATAAGAAATGCAAGAAAACAGTCATAGAACACTCTGTCAAACCTCAAACTCCTTCAATTACCTTCAATAATCTTAATTACAACCTTTCCATCGAGATTTATTGATGATTTTGTCAAATTCCAAGTTTGCACAATCAAAGGCATCCTCTCTAGTATTGCTCAACCATACCCTAGAATAGCTCAACCATACCCTAGGCTTAGAAAATAGTTCAAACCTCCCTTATTTGATGGAATTGACTTGGATCCACGTGAGAATGGATCTCCAAGTTGATTTTTGCACATTTTTGGCCTTCATACACAAATAGGCCTTATTTTAGGCATTTACAACTACACACACCAAGTTGAAAATTCAAACAACATGAAATTAGAGGGAAACGACATTCAAACTTCTAGATTGTCCTAGACTCAACAACAAACATGACACAAACATGACAACATCATGATGCTCCTGCATCATGATCCTTAAATAACCTCATCCTTACATGACTCTTCTTGGGTGTCAAACTTTTAAGAACTAACGGATAGTCTTAAAATAGAGATAATCATCCAACTCAATGACTTGGTATATTATACAATACATTTGTAAAATGAGGTATCATCATGAGCGTAAGATAATAACATGTTAATTTTGGGTAATAGAAAGAAAAATGACATTATATGGTAGTGAAGGAATAATGTTATATGATTTAATGATATGTGTAAGGATGATATACCTTTAAATACAAGGAAATTGTAAGTTCAAAACTAAGCTTTGTCTTGACCATGGTTAAGTCACGTGTTAATGTGTATCTATAAACATTGTAGATAATGTATAATGTGGTGATGAATCTTTTCTCAATTGAGAAATAAACTCTAGCAACTCTTATGAACATAGTGACATAAGGCCTTCCAAATTATGAAGTGTGCATCACCTTGGGGGAAATGTTGCTTATATAGATGTGTAAATGGAACCACCTTGAGAAATAGAATTTAGGAGGAAATCAATTAGTCAAAATAAACCCAAGTAAGCAGACCACACAAGTATTGCATTCCTTGTTAAATGATCCAATTATATGTCATGATAATCTTACAAAACCTCTCCTCTCTCTTAGTTAGTTACCATAATATGTGTTTGTGGGACTTTAAGTTCAATTAATGAGATAACCATGGGATAATGGTCTCATTTAATAACAATTTAAGTGTAGTTAAAGGGATGTAATTTAATGTTATTCATGGGGAAACATTTTAGTAATATGTTATAATGGCACTATCGTGGATTGGTCTTAGAAACAAGTGAAAGTAGGGTGGAATCCTTTTGTTGTATTGAACAAAAAGGCCATTCTTTTGGATCTAGGTTTAACCCAAGTGTAGGATTGGGAAGGAATGGATAATGGTGTGTATAGTGTGCAGTAACCGATGTAAGTTCTTTCAAGTCCCATTTATCACTATTGGTAGTAAAGGACCAAACAATGTTAATCTATAATGTTGCAACTCCTCCTTAGAGGTAATGCCTCTATAGGACATCAGAGAATGTACTTTTATGATCTTAAGAAAGGAATCAATCACCTGTCGGTGGCCTATGTGGTAAGCTTCCTATAATTATCTTGAGGATGGTGTAGTTACCCATCAAGAAAATGAAATCATGTTCATATGTTAATACTTGAAATTTGATATCCTTATTCTTCCATTAGAGGGATTAGAGATATGTGTGAAGAGATATTTTCTCCAAACTTAAATTTTGCAGTTGGAGAAAATTTCATAGGAATTTGAGTAGTCGGTAAGTGTTCTTCTTCATAACCCATGTTTGTGGGTTAACCTTAAATGAGTACCTTATACTCTGGAAAAAATTTTTTTTTTTTCATGTTGGTAATTTTAATTTGAAATAAAACCTTATAAAGAGGCTATAATTTTGGTCTTAGTGATATAGGATGTTTTTGGTCACACTCATGCATTAGTCAAGCATCTCCATTTTACCAAATTAAGAGAAGGATAAATTGTGTTGACCCTACCTTTTGTACCTATGAAACCACCTTGGTGAGAAGTGCATGGGCCTCGTGAAATGCATTCTGAGTTAAACTTGTTCTCCTTTGCATTGTTTGGATTTCATGTAAGCTAGAATTGGTAGAAAAGGATGGTTAGGAATACCTTTTCATGGGTTAAGCAACTTATTCATGCATACCTCACTTCTGTGTGGTGGATAGAGTTTGTAGCAGTTCTCGCCAAAGTTGCGTACTCTTGGACCTAACCCTTTTTGTGTTTAAGAATGGATTATGACATGTATGTTTTGATAGATAGTGTGAGAACTAAAATATAAAATTCCTAACACTGGAATGGATCCTAGAATGAAATGAAAGTAACCTACATTGTGACATTATGAGGCATAATCCTTCTTCCATAACGGTAACACTTTTGAAGTAATAAAATGCAATGATTGCACATGTGGCAATGGAAAATTTTGGTATGTTGGCTCATTATAAGGTAATTTTTGGTGTTAAGTGTTTATTGATTAGTGCAACGGTTCTTAAGTGTTGTGCCATATGATTCAAAAAAACAAATTCTAGTTTTTGATTGCATTATGAGTGGTAAATTTTTGGGCATTATAGTTGGTATCAGAAGAGGAGGTTCAAACACATGAACCTATGGGATAAATTTTTAGTGAGTGTTTTTGTACTTGTTGTGTGTTACATATAACACGAGTGTCATGTCGGGTTTGGTTGGTGTGTCACGTGAAGTTATTTTGATGTTTTTGGTCCACTTGAGGTACTAGGTATATGGCTCCTAATGAACATGTTTGTGGGGATTCCTTGTTATGGACTGGTAGTGTGTCAGATCCTACATAAATTTATAGATTTTATTTCATTGACTTAGTTTGGTACCTTTTGGACAGTAGTACTACATGGGTGACATTTGGAGATAGATTGGTAGTTAGCATAAGATTGGTTAGTTTCTCTTGAGTTCTATATCATTAGTGGTTATGATATTTAGGTATGACATTTGATTGTGATGACATATATTGGTACTTTCTAGTGATTTGGAGACTTATGTCCACCTAGGAGAGCATAAATAATGACATATATCTTATTGGATCCATATTATTTATATATACTGAGATGCACACTCGATGATTAGTACCCCTACAGGCATAGCCCGCGAAAGGTTGTGTGGTAATTTTGATGTGGATAAATTCATGTGTTATATTTGTAAACATTTTATTTATGGATTTATTTAAAATCTTCAAGGCTCTTCTTGTTATTTTTGGCTTTATTGTGATATTTTCATGATTTGAATGCGGCTACTTAGCCATTTATTTTTACTACTGATATTTCATGGATTTTATCTCTTTTGGTGACTCAAAGCTTTATTGTTTTTAAGGCCACTTGGCTAAATTATCGTAAAAAATGTTACGTGGTTTTTCGTGCATATTGGTGAGTTGGTTTTATCTTGTTCATATTATGTTCTCTTGTCGTATGGGTATGCCCAAGGTGTCATGACTGCATGTTTGGGGCTGTATGACATGCCCTTGGTTTTGAGGTGATGGGGCTCTATGCATGCATCTAGGACCATGGAGTGACCCAACCTCACTTTGATATTGGACACTCAGTCCTCCTTTGGTGGAGTGACACTAGTGATATTTGATCCTCCTTTGGTGGAGAGACATACTTTATTTTGAGTCCTCTTTGGTTGAGAGACTCCTATGATTTCTTTGGTCCTCTTTGGTTGAGTGACCCTCATGATTCTTTGTTCTCTTGGGTGGATTGGCCTTTATGCTATGTAGTATTGATCGAGGGGATTGGATAATGATTTTTGCTTCTCTTTGTTTTTATGATGATATTATTCACCATTGAGATGGATATGGTAATCAATTTAGGATTTATGGATTATGTGTGGGATGGTTCACTCTTACATAGTTATGCTTTCTTTGTAGGTAGTGTACTTTGGGGTATGCAGAGGATACACCGATAAACATCTGAGATGGGATCCCTGATATTTTTTCTTGGTTCTATTAGCTCCCTTGAGGAGAGGTTGAGATACTAGACTACACATATGTTGTGAATGTGACTATAAACTATTTTTGCATATATTATGGCACTTGGATTCATTGGGCATTATACCTTGAGATAATTGTTACCTTGGGTCTTGGGGACCTTACTACGGATGTGTTTTTGGTAATTACCTACTATGGATGTGTTTGTCATGCCGTGTTGCTTTGTGTTGTGTTTACCTTTGTTATATACCTATGGGTATGGAGTTTATGATGCTGAGGACCATGTTCGAGTGATTTATTTTATTTCCTCCTAGGTAAGTAGGTGTCCTCTTGGTGAGGAAATGTGGTGTATTTATAGTAATCTAGTTATGTCATCTTAGAATCAAAGTTGTACTACCAATATTTTTCCCCTTGGCATTTTAAAAGTTATGTCTATGCCCATTCTTGTTGGTGAGTGTCACGTTATAATTGTTGCGTCAAACCTGAAAATGTGAT
Organism: Taxus wallichiana var. yunnanensis; assembly: GCA_018340775.1. Classification (NCBI taxonomy): domain Eukaryota; kingdom Viridiplantae; phylum Streptophyta; class Pinopsida; order Cupressales; family Taxaceae; genus Taxus; species Taxus wallichiana. Next base: position 1,018,778,427 of record CM031237.1, read on the forward strand.
AAATGTGAAGTGGTCTATATTATGGTTTTAGGTGTTAGATGACCTTATGATGTATTACACTATTGGAAATCATGTAGAAACAATAAAATTTACTTGTTAAACATTCAACATAAAGAAATGTAACTTCTTAACAACAAAAATGTTAAGGAATGTGGAATCAAAGAACTACATTTTTGAGAAACCTAATAATTATAAATACACTTACAAGGAAACACTATCAATCAAGTTTGGTTATGATTATGAAGTTTAGGTTGAATTCATACAGTAGAGAGAACTACTAAGCTTCACATAACATAAATAATTTGTAGGAAATTATAAATCGTGATGTTTCCTTGTGGTCGTGTTTCAATGACAAGATCTTTTATTTTCATAGTGTAAGTTTTTACTAGGTTTCTCTAAACTTATAAGTTATTCTTCATTCCTTAGCATTATGTCGCATCGATGATGATGCTCTTTAAGGGGAGGAATATGTAGTGCCTACCACTTTGCATCTACTCGGAAAGATTATTTTAGGGCCATCAATTGTTAATGGATTCATTTTGACATTTTTTTAACAAAAATTAAGGATCAAATCATTATAAAACATGTGTCGTTCAACATTAAACATTTTTGAATGCCTCGTTAGGCACCAATCGGGGGGTTCTAGGCTATCTTGTTTTTATTTGGTTGGATCCATTATCCTATTTTTTTACGAATTCAAAATAATAATAATGATATTAATCAAATAAATAAAATAAAATAAAATAAATAAACAAGCGAAATAAAAATAAAATATAATTGGTGGGTGGATTTTTATTCAATATACTTCTCCTTAAGTACGATGACGACAAAATTTAAAGGGCACGGGGAAAATTTGTTAGAGGTTCTAGTTGTGGCTATTTTCTCGAGACCTACACATAAAAGGGAGACACCTAGTCAAGGTATGAACATCTTGACATAATTCTAGGAAGAAATGTGACCTCGTAGATTGTATGTTTTTTGGGTCTGCACAAAGTGGGTTTCATTTATGTTAAAATGAACTTATAAAATGTTCAAGAAAACACCTTGGTAGGTGTAAATTCCTTGCTAACCAACTCCCATTAGTCACGATGTCTATCTTGTGAAGCGTTTAACTTTATCTTAAAGTTTTTTTAACCTATAGGGGAGTACATGGATTTATTTATTTTTTTCACTTTCATGGAGGTGTTAGTTGTATGGGGAAACTCTAAACTATACATTATCATGTCAATTTAACTTGTGTGAGATGTGTATCAAGGCATCAAAGCACCATCCTAGGACACACCCATAGCACATAAGTTTCATTTTTGTTTATTGATATTGTTGGGTGCTTAGGTGTTGGAGGAAAGAAAAAAAAATGTGGTTGTGTGGTTAAGCACTTTGGGAGAAAAGTATGTTAAATGTGGAAGCTTAGACAAGGCACGATGACTATTTGAAAATATGCCTAAAAGAAATGTGGTTGTATGGAATGGAATGATTGAAGACAACACACAAAATGGGTCTGTAGAAAACACCTTGGGGACTTGGCTTGACCTTTTGGCCGTGTTGGGTATCTAGAGGACACCCAAAACATTCATATTAATATGCTAGATAAACCATTGGTCGTTATGTAGAGGTGTTTCCTTGGTACATGTGGATCATAAATGATTTCAAGCTCATGAGTATGTATTGTAGTAATGTGTTTGGTTTTGGTTTCAAAAAAGGGGGATGAAACTTATTTTCATCTCTCAAACATATTTTAAAAGTGGGTAGGTCAGGTGAGGTTCTAATGAAGTGGCGAATGAAGGAAAAAATCCAAATCCCATACCATTTTTGCAAGCATCCTAACCGCTTGTTCCAAAATGGGAACTTTCAAGCAAGGTATGGACCTTTGAACAACAAAGAAAGTGGATAGTTATTTATTGTACACAATGTTGAAGCACTCACAATGCATGTGAATGAGTTTACATATTGGTGTAAAAATATAGGATGATACCAAATTGGTGTTATATTATAAAAAATAGTTATGTACACCAAAAATTTTAGTATCCTAGTGTTAAATTTATATGATGATACCAAATTGGTGTTATATTACAAAAAAATAGATATGGAAATAAAAAATGTGGTGCCCCGGTGTTAATTTTATAGGATGACACCAAATTGGTGTTATATTACAAAAAATAGATATGAACACCAAATTTTGGTGTCCTAGTGTTAAATGTGTGAAATTCTTATAGTGGAAGTCCAAGACCTCTCGAATGCCAAAATTGCCACTATCTACAAAAGGATGGCCCTGCATTAGACACCCTATGCATAAAAGTTCATGAGATCTTACTCATGAGGTCTTGATATATCCGCATGTTTAATTATGTCAATGGAGCTCCTCCAAGCTGCATCCTCCACATCATGGTTCTTCCACTTAACTAAGTACTATAATTACTCCTTACTTACGGTCCTCTTGAAAAGTTTCTGTCTAAATAGTCTTAATTTTCACTTTCTCTGCTTTAGGCAAGTTTTGTTTCCCAACCAATAGTGATTTCATCCTTGCATCTAAATCAAGTATGTCACTCTCTTTATATGGATAGATATCTACTACATTAAATACTAGAGATATGTCAATACCTTTAAGAATCCTCTCATTTATAAGATGTTCGACACCAAGTCTCTTACCTCAAAACTAATTATTTTCCTCTTCTCATCAACATGCCTTTTGTACCTTATGGTACTTAGCTCTAATTGTCTCTTGACCTTCTCATGTTTTTAGCAAACTCTTATTTTTAGCACTCTTTCTCTCATATTTTCCCAAATTTCTAAGTTAAAAAACTCCTCTATTAGACATAGTGCTTCTAGAAATTCTATGCAATTTGGCTACTTCTCTAAAGAAAAAATAGCAAAATTGATAACATCACTTGTTTGTTTGTAATCTACGAATTCATTACCTCATTGTATTCTTGTAAAACAAAACACAAAAATCATGCTCAATGTCTCCCATGGTTTGCTTGACATTGGTAATGGTTGGTACAATGTTGCATTTTGGCTTCTTCCTTTAGTATATTATAAATTTTGCATCCTTCCACAAATATGTAAAAATAAAATTTCACTTTGGGCCAATGGTAGTGCTCGTTCAACTAAACAAAGATCTTATATCTCCCAAAATGTCTTGTTGAACCCCCACGACGTGTCTCCTTTAACAACTTGTTTTTATAGACCCTTTTGGTGTGTATAATTGCTTTCCTTTGAACAATGGTCCTTTTGGGACCATGTAGTCTATCCATTGGCTTCTATCTATGCTAATTGTATACTTACAAACATGATATGCCTCCCTAAAATCATAGTCTTCTTCATACTGACCCCTTTAATGACCTAAGCCTTAGCACGCCACTTTAAAACTCATAAAGAATCAAATTGCTCGTATTCAATGCATCACTTAATCTATTATATTTACCACTTCTATGCTTGAGAGAAAAAGAATAATATAAAATGAGTTTACCTTGACTATTGATAAATTGTAAATCATTAATGATGACATAAATTCCTTATCGAAGTTGAATACTATTGCTTTTGCTTGGCTTCATTTAGTTTCTCACTAAAATAATAAATAACATTATAATATGCCTCAAAGTCCTTATAAAAATCAAGTAAATCCAATATAAGTTGTTTTTTCATCCTCTTCTTCACAATTTGAAAGATTTTCTCATTCGCTTCATGTTTACTCTTCTTAACTTCATGCTTTGTTTTCCATCACTTTTGTTCTATCGTTCTCTCTTCATCACTATCTTCCTTCTTCCATACTTCATCATTCTCATCCTTATATTTGTCTTTTAGGAGTTTTAATAGCTTTGTCTTATTGTGTAAGATTCCTAAATAGAACTCGAAATCATTTATATACTTTCCTTATCCTCTTCACTCCTATCTTTCTCATCAAAATTGTTATTGAATATTTCCTTCTATTAATCCGAGTATCTGAATCTCCAATTTAAGTTCCCATTGAAGCTCTTCATGATTGTTGGTCTTTTCTTCTAATATCTAAATATCTGCACTCTTGGCCTTTCCAAGATCTTAATAGTTTCCTCTCCATTTGTTTTGTTTCTCCCTATAAGAATTGATGTCACCAAATTCATATATCTTTCTTCATTTTCTTGGCTTAAGAGATCCAATAACTCATTTTTGTCTCTTTAATATCTTCTTCACCTCTTAAGATTTATATTGACTTTGGACCTTGCATGATTAACTCCCATATCATCTCTTCTTCATTACCATCATATATTTCATTTTTACTTCCTTCTTCATGCTCCAGAATCTGTAATACCCACATTTTCAACACCAAAATACCACGGTAAAATTATGGATTTTTTACTTTAATTGCACGCTACACAACACCACATGGGATCCAAATAAAGAAACTCGACATCACGTAGAGACACTTACATAAACATGAACCCACTCATACAATAGGATAACATAGGGTACACATCAATGTCTTACTCAAACAACATAAACCAAGACAATGACCCAATTACAGTAAGAAACACAAGATAGACATACTCCACAACATGGCCTTTTTATGGTTTACATATTCATTACATTTAGGTTTCCATTGTATGACCTTATAGTTTTCAACATAATTAAACACATAAGGTTTAAAATTTCCTATTTTTCAAACTTCAATTACTTTATTTTGCAAAGCATTAGTATTTAATGGAGAATGCATGGTTGGTTCCTTTCTCCAATTCCATTAGTTATCCATAGCTCATTTGTTAAATAAATTCATTTTAAACAACTAGGAGTCTCCTAATATTCAATTCTTATGTTAAAGGTTTGTTTCTCAAAAATTGTTTAGTTGACTATAATTGTCTGAAGAACACATAACATGGGACCCTTCGTTCCTTTACAACTAGGCTACATGTTTTTGTTTAACATTTCACCTATAGTGGTTCTTTAGAATTTGCTTGTTTCTCTTATGGAAATAACTTTATATAACTTGATTATGATTAGGAACGTATATACACACATGCGCCTTCTAATATTTGACTTAAGGATCTATTTGAGAGAGTCGTGTTTACTTGGTTTGGAAAAATCCTCTCGCTACAAGGAGGAAAAATTCAAATGAATAAAAAGCAATGTTATTAGATCCATAGAAAACCTATCCGAGTTCATTTCAAAGAATTGTTTAATACTAACAATACACTCTTTTCATCTTCAAGATATTACAACCAACTATGTAGGTTAACTAATTAAGTTGTATCATTCTTGATTCAAAATCCGTTGCTCCAATTAGGAATTCATATTTTCACAATTCTATTGTGCATGGAAGGGTACATTACACCCATGTTCCCATTATAGATATTTTTCTTTAAATTTAAGTGATGAATTTCACATTTCAAACTACTTCTATTTCATCATCTTAAGGATTTACTCCTAATAACAATGGGTTAATTACCTATTTCGACCATAAATTCTACTTCTGAGTGATTCTAGGTTTAATATATTCCTATCTATGCCAAGGGTTCTACTAACTTTTACAAGTCCAACTAGAGTGCAATTTCCTTAACTCTCGCAAGACCTCGGCTCAACTGAATTTATCACATTCTCAAGGCTACATTTTATTATTTCATTAACATCATTGTTTAATCCACATTTATGCAAACAAAGCATGTAATCATGCATCATATTTTTATTTATTTATTAGGTTGTTGTATTAGTCGTGGAGCTCTACTTGATTACATTCATTTTATGATCACATTAAACATTTTATTTGGTTTTGACTTCGTTCAATGGCATACCATTTTCGTAGTGGTCATTCCTTAGTTTAATCTTATTTACCCTTTTATTAACTACATTTACATGATTACTTGGGTCCTGTATAACATCATGTTGGAACAAATTTATTCCTATAACACTTACGTAACACTTAGGGATTTAAGACTACAAGGAGTATGACCTCGCACAAGACAACTCATTTTAATGCTCTTGGACATGGAAGTATAAGTGTATATTGAAGGAGAGATATCCCAAACAATCTTATGCATTACAAAAGCTACCTAAGGACCTATTTCAATTGTTAGGTAAATACACAAGTGTAGATCAAGAATTTCGTGCTTGTTACCTATCCAAGTTAATGTACCAAACTAAACACAAAAACCATGAAAAACCTCAATGAAATTGATACCTGATGAAGATGTAGACGGATGAGGAAGCCGATGTAGATAAGACAGGCGCACACGAGCAATTCGCACAATAGATCCGAATAACTTTGTAAAACACCGATGCTTTGAGAAAAAGACCACGTTAAAAGATATTTTAGTGGGACTTGAGAAGCGGGTCGAGAAGCGATAAGCTTCCTCGGCGGATGTCGATCCACGTTTTCAATTAAGAAAAGAAGCATACATGATAAAAGATGTAAATAAAGACTAGATTTTCGATTGTAGTAATAAAAGCATGAGCAGCGAAGCAAGAGAGAAATACGTAAAACGAAGGCCGAGGAGTAATCTTTGGATTTGTGTTTGTGACCTTTACTGTCTGCGGTGAAATCGGCGTCGGCCGGGTACAATCGGCGCGGCCGATGTGATCGGGCGCGTCGGACCAGGGTGATCGGCGTCGGTAGGTAAGATCAGTGTCAACTGAAGGCAGACTGACCAATCAGGGACTGTGCGATGAGATTCGGGGATTGGAAGGTGAATGTAGTCTGCAGGATGTGCCGAAGATGGAGAGGCTGGAGCAGAGTTACGGATGATAGATGGTGGTGTATGATGTTGATATGATACGGAGGCGAAGTACTTGGTGCTCCTCTCGAGGATTGATTAGGACGAGGATCTGCCCTAACTGAGACAATTGATGCTAAAAAGATCTCTCCTTCTTACGGCAACCTGTATCTTTCTCGCTCTCTGTTCGTGCGTAAGTGCTTTCTTTCGCTCGTTAGTCTCTTTTTCGGTCTCTTGAACTGAGCTATGGACCTGCTTTTATAATCGGCGCCGCTCCTAGAAAATCGGCGCCGACCATATGGGTCGGCGCCGATCGCGGAGAAGACTCCCGAGATGGCTAAAAATGATCGATTCGAGAAAGACAAGACCTATCCCGACCACGGGAAATATCCCGCTTAGGGAAGATTAAAAATGGATGTGATGCATAGATAGAATAAATTTGGGGTAGATAAGTGATTAAGATGCATGGGAAGAAGCGTAATTAAATATTTAATATTTAATTACTCATGGGTAAGATGTGATGGGATGAATTAAATTTAGAGTAGGTGATTAAATCACAAATTGGAAAACTATCCCAAGGGGATAGTTGGTGACGTAAACGTGCCCCAGGTTACCTAAGCAGGTAAAACGAACGTGAGGGACACTAAATTGGATAACCAATTTTAAGTGTCTACATTTTGCCCCTTTTTGTCAAGTAACTTGCGATAAGCAAGGTTATGAGACAAAAACAAAGGGATGGAAGAAGAGAAGAATTTGTGGTGATGTGATCCCCCTCAAACTAGGGATGGGATGGATGATAGAACAGACGATCCCAAGGTTGAAAAAGGTAGATGAAGAATGCAGGATGCCCCAGTCGGATGTCTGGAGTAGAACTGATCATTGAGGACGCATAAAAATAAACACAAGGGCAGCAACCTAAGGAACTCACATTGGTAGGGAAAACTAGCCGGTCTCCTCATGAGACGACGTTAGTGCCTACAGACCCATGAGTGTAAGGAGAACTGCAAAATAGTCAGCATCTAAAGAGAGACACATTGGTAGGGACAACTAGACGGTCTGCAAAGCAGACGACGTTAGTGCCTACAGACCCGCGTAACTCTAAGCGGCCAAACAAAAAACGAGTGCTCCACGCAAAGGGAACAAACCCGAAATAGACAAGGATATCTAAAAGATGCGTCAAAAGGCAAAATTCAGCACATCACAATAATGACCAGATAAATAAGCCAAGCATCAACACTATGGCAAAGATATTAGCAGATGGAAGTAAACGACGTGGAGAAGCGATACCGCAATCCACGGGAAAAAATGAGTATAAATCGATAGATGATAGATGATGATATAGACATAGACTGATAGATGATGAATAGATGTGATGGGATATAACTTTGATAGATGATGTAACTTGGATGGACATAGCTTTTAAATATTTTGATGGGTAGATATACAGATGTACTTGATGTATGGATTAGATATAGATAGATGTAATGTACCTTAGATGTACGTATTTTTCGATATTTTGATGGATAGATAGATAAATGTGTTGGATATATGGATGTAATTGTAATGAGAAATGAATACAGATAGGTGTTTTGATAGATAAGATGAACCTAGATAGACGATAAACTTTGATTGAATTAACATGTGAAATGTCAATTTAACAGGGTTGCAAGACAAAGAAATGGAGAATACTCCTTGCAAGAGTCAAAGATGAAAGTGGAAACAACCGTGACTTAGAAGAGAAGATACTCGGAGAAGAAGAAAAATGATAAGTTGGACTTCCAGTGACCATAGATAAAATCGAGAAGGGAACCAAAAGACCAAGCATACAAGGCCCTATATAAGATTAAAATAAATCGATACTAACTAGTCAAACCGGATCTAGGATAGAAACGGAAAGAAAAGTAAGTAAGTATCTTGTCGGAACCTCTGAGGGACAGAATACATGTCCATAGTGGGGAAATAGGATTCTCCATATGATCGACAAAAGGTCCTAAATCTCAGCTTCATGACTTTGACAGAAAAGCAAACTGATCAATGCGGGAAGTTTGCTTGATATGGAAAGACTGATCGATGCGGGAAGTCTTTCAGTGATGCTAAAAAGTGTATAAACTGACTGGAAGGCTGATTGATTACAAGAAGCCTTGAATTTTTCTTTGAGAAACAGCCGTCCTTCAAGGGAGCGGTCTGTATTTTGTATTTGAATGATAGCCATCCTTCGAGGGTATGGTCTATATTTTTAGAATTTTTGATTCGCTTGGTAATATATGGATAGCTGTCCTTCGAGGGATCAGTCTATCTTTTTGGATAGCATCTTTTTCTTTTCTCTTTTTTTTTTTTTTTTTTGAAACTTTTTGAAAGAAGCTGAGTTTAGACCTAGATAGATCAGATGGAGGGGAAGAGAACATAGAAGAACATGCACTCATGACCCGAGTAGATCCGATGAAGATAAGTACTTGGGACAGATGAAGTGGTGATTAAGGTATTCCTACCATGAGGAGGAACATATCCAAAAGAAACGTGCAATGAGTAGAGCCGCGATACTCATATTTAAGGTAAAGCGAGGCAATAGGCGGAGAACCACACAATTTCAAATCACCACGAAAGTAGATAGTGTAGTTATTAGGACGGATGAAAGATGCGTATGTTGCGACTAGATTTGTGTAAGATAGATTTTAACTTGATAGAAGGGCCGTAAATGCAAAGCATTAAGAGGTTCCGCTTCAGGGATACCATCCATGGAAGATAAACGATAAGCCCCAGACCCATATTTATGAGTGATAATGTAGGGGCCCATCCAGTTGGGAGCAAACTTACCACGTTGACTCCTTTCGAGGGTAGTGACATTTTGATTTTCCTTAAGAACAAGATCACCAATTTTGAAGTCACGGTGTTGCAAGTGCTTGTTATAAGCACGTTTGACACGCTTCGAGATAGACACGATGATGCTCGAAAGCGTCGAGCGTCACTCATCTAATAACTCAAGTTGTCTTTAGACGATTTTGGCGGTAATCCTCACCTCGGAGACAAATTCTCACGAGAGAAACACGGAGAGATGGGATTTGGACCTCCAAAGGAAGGACAACCTCGGACCCATAGGCGAGAGAGAAGGGAGTAGCACCGGTAGGAGTATGAATGCTAGTCCGATAAGCCCAGAGAAGCAAAAGGAATATGTAAATGCCAATCCCTACCAGCTCGACTAGTTACCTGCGAGGATATTACGCAAAAGTTTTATTGGAAGCTTCGGCTTGACCATTAGCTTGAGGGTAGTATGGAGAAGAAAAGCTGAGGCTTGATATTGAAAGCATTGCGAGTTACGTAAATCAGCGTTTTTGAAAGACTTACCATTATCGTGATTAGCTTGTGTGGAAGCAAAGCGACAAATGATGCGTTGATAGGCGAAATCAACTATGGGTTTAGCCTTTGTTGAAGAAAGAGGGATAAGCTTCTACCCACTTAGTAAAGTACTCGATCAAGGTAATGATAGAATGATAGCGTTGTGAAGAAGCGAGGATTGATGAGACCAATAAGATCGAGACCCCCGCTGCGAAAAAGGCCACAAATCCGCGCGAGTTGCAAAGCCTGACTAGGGATGTGCGTGAGATTGGAATGTTGCTGACACTTGACGCACTTCTTAGTGTATTCACAACAATCTTGATTAAGAGAAGGCCAATAATATCCCAAACGTAAGATGCGCTTGGCTACAGCTAAACCACTAAAATGTCCACCACAGATACCGTCATGGACCTCCTGAATAGCTTTAGATGATTCATGGGTTTTGAGGCATCGAAGCAAAATACCATCAAAGCCGCGTTTGTAAAGAAGGCCACCTAGAATAGTATAGCGGTTGGCGCGTTGGACAAAAGACCTTCTACCATTGGGAGTCAGATCTGGAGGAAGGACCGAATAAGATAGATAATCAACTATCTCATTGATACCACTCATCACGAGTATGGGTTGTGACAACATTGATTGACATTAGTTGCCCAAGATGAGATGGTTGATCCAATCGTTGCCTGACCACATAAAGGCGCGAGTCTTCGGTAAAAGGCGGGATAAGAGAGGCTAAAGAAGCCATGGTATCCGCGAATCGATTTAACGATGAGGAATGGCTTGGATAGTGAAGTTATCGAAAGATTGGAGTTGGGCAAGAAACGATGTCGCGATATTTACGAAGGATATCATTCTTGCATTGATAGACACCCGTGACACAGTTAACGATGAGTTCAGGAGAATCACCAAAGATGTCAATATGAGTGGCGCTTGAGATTAATGGCATTTTGAAGACCTAAGACAAGAGCTTCGTACTCGGCCATATTATTGGTGCACTCAAAGTTTAATTTGTGTGGGAGGATAGGCGTACCCCAAGGAGGAATCATCACAAAACCCGCACCTCCCCCTTGCTGGCATTTGGATCCGTCAAAGAAGAGCGTTATTTTAAATGGAGATAGACCAAAATCAATTTGTTGGATATACTCATCGGGAAATTGAGCAAGGGGGTCTTGAGTGTCCGGAAGAGGAGCATCAGCTAATTGATCTGCAATAACCTGACCCTTGATAGCCTTTTGCGGGATAAACTCGAGGTCAAACTCAGTCATAAGCATAAGCCAACGAGTGATGCGATCATTGTGATAAGGTTTTGCATGGATTGTCTTGAGGGGATTGACACTTGTGACAATGTAAGTTTTGTGATTAAGGAGATAATGACGAAGCTTAGAAGTTGCGAAGAAGAGAGCACAACATAGTTTTTCAGCTCTGGAGTAACGTGTCTCATACTCATGGAGGGTGCGGTGATGTAATAGGCGACTTGTTCTTTACCACAAGTGTCTGATGCGAGATCATGGCTCCCGAGGCATGGTCGATCACGAGAGATATAAAGATAGAAAGGCTCCCCCTCGCGTGGAGGTGTAAGCACAGTGGAGAAAGAAGATAAGCTTTGAGATCATCAAAGGCCTTTTGGCAATGTTCATCCCCTCAAAATGAACATTCTAACGGAGGAGATGGTGAAAAGGTTGACAACGGTCCGACAATTGGGAGATAAAGCAGCGTGCCTTGATCGTAAGAAGACGTCCTTGGAGGCTGGAGTTGCTTTAAGTTAGGCGGGGAGGCATCTCAAGAATAGCTTTTATTTTTGCGGGGTCGACTTCAATACCCTGATGGAAATGATAAAACCTAAAAGTTTACGGTGAGAACGCCATAAACACGCACTTAGCTGGATTTAGACGAAAGAGAAGTGGACAAGCCTCTCAAAGAGAGGTGCAAGGATGAAAAGATGATCTGACGGCGTTTGGACTTGCCGAGGAGGTCGTCAACATAATCCTCTGATTTTGTGTAAGAGGTCATGGAAGATGTATGTCATTGCTCGTTGATAGGTTGCCCTGCGTTCTTAAGGCCAAAGGCATGACACGATAGCAAAAGGTCCCCCGAAGGGGTTATGAAGGAGGTCTTATGTTGGTCTTACAGTGCGATGAGGATTTGATTATATCCGGAGAAACCATCCATAAGAGAAAGCATCTCATGACCGCATGATTAAATCTACGAGTTGGTCGATATTAGGAAGAGGAAAATCATCCTTTGGGCCGAGGCGAGATTAAGATCCGGAAGTCGGTACAAATTCGAATCTTCCCAGTAGCCTTAGTTACTGGTACTACATTAGACACCCATTGCGGATAATCGATGGGTTGGATGAAGCTAGCCGAGAGCAAGCGTTGTAACTCTTCTTTGACAAGAAGGGCTACTCTAGGGTGCATTTTACGTAATTTTTGCTTAACTGGTTTGATGTTGGGAAGGGTAACGATATTGTGGACCACAATATCGGGATCGAGTCCTGGCATATCTTCATATGACCAAGCAAAGGCTTGACGATGTTTGGAAAGAAAAGCGGTAAAGTCCCCTAATTCTGTGGATTAAAGGGATTGGCGACCTTGATGATGCGAGGGTCTTGAAGTCCCTATATTAAGGTCGATAGTGGCTTCGTTGAGAAGGGTAGACATGTCGGAAGGAATAGTCTTGGGAAGATATGAATCCTCTTGAGATAGGTGAGGGAGAATCATCATCCGCACCTGGTGGATAGTATTGATAGTAGGAGAGTCGTCTCCAACTATTTCAGGGAAGGTTAATGGTATAGAAGCGGACCGATTGTTAGTCTCATAGACCAACGGCCCTAAGGAAATGGTATTGATCAAAAAAAAAAGTTAGGTGGGATGGAAATGTCATCGTCCACATCAAGTGATGCTTCTGACTTGGTGGGGGAAGATGGTTCTTCAGTAGGAAGAGACTCATCAAGAATAGTGACAGTGGCCTTTGAAAGAGGTTTAAATCCTAACCCAAATTTCTGATGTGGCATGAGAGTAGGAATGGATTTGAGGTCATGTATACCTTGTTCATATTTTCCAAGGCCAAAACCTTTCCACGCGCATCGATGTAGATAAGTCTTTGCAAACGTGGGATTCTGTAGGTGATCAAACCCTGTTAGGTAAGGTTTGGCTCTAGGAGGAGAATCCGGGTGATGATGAGGCGTATCAAGACCACCGTAGATGAAATTGGTCCGTTGATTGGGCAGACCAATGGTGACGATGCGACCGAGACCTGGTTGATATTCAGGTTGCTTGTCTGGTCTACCATACTCATTAGGTTTGAGATGGGCATCGAAAGATAAGAGAGGAAGCTCTCCTAGTGAGAAACGCTGCAATGTCTCTTCCAGATTTTGTAAATCCGGTAGTTTGGTTGCAGGCATGGAAGAAGATGAGGCCCCATCTGGAGAAGATGTATTTTCTTTTAAAGGGGCAGACCTAGTGGTCATGTCGCATTGTGCGGAAGGGAAAGGATCTCCTGGATGAGTATATATTTTGCCCTCATATTGATATTTTAGGCATCGATGGAGGGTGGATGGGACACAATGCATTGCGCGAATCCAGGAGCGTCCGAGGATCATGTTATAGTGGAATTTTCCTTCGACAATATAGAAGAGTTCATGGAGCAGCTTCTTACCTACTCGGATGGGTAAGACCACAGTTCCCAGAGTGACTGCTAGCTGATCGTTAAATGATCGAAGGGCGAAGGGTGGAGGTGACACCACATTCTTTGGTAACTTAAGTTGTTCGAATGTGTGCGAGGAGATGACGTTGAGTGCAGCTCCACTATCGATCATAACACGTTTTAAGGTAGTGTTATTGATTTGGACTGTGATGAAGAGGGGAGCCTCCAAATCTTCGGAAGAAAGAGAAGGAATTTCTGAATCTTCAAAAGAAATGGTAGTTGATGGTCCATTCGGTCAACAACCAACTCGAAGGGTGGGGCTCATCGGAATTTCTTTGCGATGCGGCGTAGATTATCAATCAAAGCTTGGCGATGTTGTGGAAGGATTGGATGAGGTCAAAAAGAGACATTTTGACCGGAGCTTGGGTGAGTTGCTTCATAACACTCTCCTCATGCAGACACGGGAACTTGAGCCCGAGTGCGGCAAGACGAATAGAGACCACCTCGGGTCGTGGGGGTGATGAGGAAGGAGAAATGTCTTTAGGGGCTGCAGAAATGACAACCCGTGGTCGAGATGCTGAAGATGAAGATGGGTTATCATAGTGTTGGGTTCTAGTGGCGATATGGATTGTGTCAATTTGGGAAGGTGGAAGATCAAGTGGGATGGAACCACTAGAGGTCTGAGTGGATGGTTGAGGTTTGGATGGGGCTAAGATGACAGGAGGTAATTGTTCCTCCTCCAGCAAAAGGTCACTTTCTTCCAGAAGGTTCTTGATAACGGCTTGAAGAGCTTTACACCCTCGAGTGTCATGACCGAGAGTGCGGTGGTAAGCACAAATCAGATCAGAGTTAAACCAAGTAGGTTTCACTCCTTTAGGATTATAAGGTTTAATAGGAGGAAGGGTTATGGATGAAGATTGGATGAGTTGATGAAGGATTTCGGTGTAAAATCCAGTAGACGAAGATGAGGATGGAGATGATGAGGATGGTTCTTTTACATTAACCGACTGCCGAGGTAAAAGAACTTGCATGTTAGGTTTAACAGTTTTATTAGGGATCCTCTTATTTGTTTGGACATTTGGAGGAGCAGTCTTGGGTGCTTGGGATGGGAGTAAATGAGACATGATTGACTTTGGTGGAGGGGGAGCCCCTAAGATAGATTTTGAAGATGAGGGATATGTGACAGATTTTGCGGTCTTTGGAGACAAAGGGGATTGCTTAGTCGGATTTACGGATGATTTAGATAATATTGATTCAGATGAGGAAGAAGTCCTCAAGGTAGGTGTAATAGGAGGAATATAGGGTGCTTTGGTTTTTGGTAATGAAGATGATGATCCTGATAGAAGAGGTGGCATCTTTTTGGTAGGTAAGTCTATTTTTAGGGGTATTGATGAAGAATGTGTTGTGGGAGAAGATGATGGCTTTGATGGATGTGTAGAAGAAGACGCCTTCTCCGCGGGCAAATCCAATCGTTTATGAGGCGTGGAGAGAGATTTTTGTGGAAGAGCACCAAGAGTTTTGATGGTCCGAAATATGGGCTTTCCTTTTTCGGGGATGGTGACGACTTCAACGGCATAAGGTGATTGTAACCTTTTTGGGGAAGCAAGTGGGGAGAATCTTGATGGTGTAGTGTTAGATTTTGGTTGTCGCGGTTTAGGTTGAGGAATCGAGTGTGCAGGTGTTGGTGCTACTTCTTTTGATTTTTCCTGAATAGGTGAAGTAACATTGGTGATGGAAGAAGGGGGTGATGACGAAGCAGTTCCTAGCGAAGGGACTACTTCTGATGCAGTAATCATGGGTGAAACTCACTGTAGGAAAGAGATAGGAAGGGTCAAAATTGAAGGCGCTTCCGTTGAAGTTGCACAATGATAATGCGTTCACGATTCACGAGGGCATAGTTGCAGCGGGAATGGGAGCAACGAGAAGTGGATGTGTCGAAGTGGAAACTCGGAGGGATGTGATTGCCTCGAGCATTGAAAGAATGTCGATGATGAGACAGATGAGGATGATCTTGTCTCGGGTATAGATGGAAGGTCGTGACAAAGAAGCGGAGAGAGATAACTCCGTGCTTGGTAATGTAGGGATATTCAAAGATGGACTATCTGAAGATATTGGAACTCCCGTGATTGATGAAGAGGAAGGAGGGTCTGATTCGATTGATGTGTTTGCAGATGGATTGGTTTCAGAAGAAGAGTCCTCGGTAGAGATGGAATTAATAGTGTGGGTGTTTGGTTTTTGAGATTCCGAAGAATTATGATTTGGGGCATGATTGGGGAAAGGTTGTTTAAAAACGTCCAGTGCTTGATTTGGGGGAGCATTTGGGTTATCCAGAATGAGCTCGCCTTTATCAATGAATTTTTGGACAAGATTTTTGAAAGTCTGACATCGTTCGATGTCATGACCTTTGGTTCTGTGATAATGACAGAAATCATTTTCCCTATACCAGAATGGGCGTTCTCGACTTTCATCAATATCCCTAATGGGTGGAAGTTCGATCATGCGAACTTCCAACATTTTTTCTAAGATAGAGGAATATGATTCCCCCAATGGAGCGAAGGATCGAGAAGATGAAGGCCCTTTTCGAGTAGATGAAGGGTCTCTTCGTGATGGTTGATTAGGAGTACTATCGGTTCTTGGTGTTTTTAATACGATAGCATTTGTGGACCCTTGATTCTTATCTTTAGGAGGGAAAGAATTTGGTTTGGTGAACCGAGAGAAATCTGGTTTAGATTTGGAGCGAAGTTTTAGTTTTCCTTGTTCAATGGCACGAGATTCAAGTTTGCGTGCCATCGTAAAGGCCTCTTCAAAGGTATGAAAAGTTTGGATCCTTAGAGTGGAAGAAATGTGATTAGCACAAGATCGGGTGAACAACTCGATTTGTTGGGATTGAGGAAGGGAGAAAGACAATTGGTTGATTATCCCTCTCCAACGAGCGACAAAGTCTGCTATAGACTCATCGTCGAATTGGCGAATGTTATAAAGATCTGTGATTGAGATCTTATGCGCGATATTTATTGAGAAGTTTTCAACAAACATCTGGGCCAATTGAGAGAAAGAAAACAAAGAATGTTGAGGGATGTTATTGTACCAGTCAAAGCGGGACCGCTTAGAGACATAGGAAAGGTACGGAGCATGAGTTCCCGATCTGGACGATAAGGTAGCAAGCATGTTTGAATGCTCGCGAGATGTTGTTAGGGTCTTCATTTATGAAATTTTGAGAATTTGGGAAGTTCCCATTAGGGAGGATAAGGCTTAAAAGCCACCGAAGGATGAATGGGTTCATTGCACACTTCTTCAAAGGAGTATGAAGGACGGGTTCCTTTGTGAGGCTTCCAAGTCTGCAATTTTCTTGAAGAGAATTTGAACTACGTCGGATTGGGGAGGAGGTGCATTGGTATGTCCTACATGCATAAGAAGCAAGTGGTGGATGTTGTTGAGATGTCAATGGGGATTGATGCATTGTTGGATAGGATGATAAGAGGAATAACCAGGTGTTCTAGGTGACACCGGGTGGGGTATTTGCTGTGAGGCAGCTTGCGTATAGGCAGGCTGTGAGATAATAAGTGGTTGAGAAAATATAGGTTGGGTGACGGATGGAACCTGTGATTGGTGGACTCCTATGTTTGTTGATTGAATAGGGACAGATTGAGGAACATGGGTGTTGGTTAGATTGGACATGTTGGGGAACAAGACCTGAAAGGGGCCTTCTACCTGGATTTGGTACCTGTGGGTGCCGATACTAGGGATGGGCGAAGGTCACACGATTGCTGGAATATTGGAAGAAAGATTCACTGGAGGACGAGAAGTAGGAACCAACTGACTAGCCGGAGGGGGTTGGCTCATGAAGAGGTACTGACCTTGAGACACAATGGAGGGCATAGACGAATTGACGGCGATGTGCGGATGTGCAGACGCATTCATTATAGCCAGGGCCGAAGACCTCTCAGAGATGGGTTGTGGAATATTCGAGGTAAGCTGCAGTATTAGGAATAGGTAAGGCAATTTGAGAACTAGTCAACATGGTTGGTGGAAGAGAAAAAGGAGGCACAAGAGCCTCCCCTTTTCCGTGGCTCGAGGCGGGAGAGAGGATGGCTGTTCTACATAGGCACGGGATGGACCACGAGGATAATCGTACACTTGTTGGATTGGTGGTCCTTGATCGAGATATTCGAATGGACTTGTGTACTAGGTAGTCCATGAGGGCTACCGGATTGCGATCAAGGAGAGCCTGAAATTGAGATCCCCACGAGGAATAGACTCAGGAGTCGAAGATATTTCGATGGACTAGGAGAAGCGGACGTGATGGGATTGTTTTGGCTTGATGGAAAGGATTATACGACCATGAGGGGAACCAACTAACGGCGGTCCCAGGAAGATTGGAGGGGTGCCGAAACATCCACGCTGGTGGTGATTTCGGAGGAAGAAGGAACCTGTTGGGCCATTTTCCTAGATTGTGACCGGGTGATAACCGTCATAAACAAGCAAGAAAGAAGATTGTCCTAACTAATGCACAAACAATTCAAGCGTAAGTGATTATCTCCTTTAAATTTTGATGCTTTTAAGAAAAGAAAAATGTTAGGAAGGCTTTTAGAACAGGAACTACTCGGATAGCCAAACTAAGGATGGTTTGGGTAATGTTTGGTGAGGAGTCCGAAGGCACTTGAAGAAAAGACCGGTCACGTGGCTTGATATAGGGCCTACCCCGCACTTCACACACCACTGCGATAAGGGAGTCGGGTGCTTTGCCAATATATACCAAAATCTTCCGTGAATTTATAGCGCATTGCCCAGTACGCGTAGGCTCTTCCTCTTGGATATCACTTCCAAGTAGGCGAGGCGGGAAGGAGTTTTGTTTAGATGCTTTATACCTAGTGATTTGGGCTTTGTGTGCAAGGGTGAAAATAAAAATCAAATAGTGTCACTACCGATTTTGATCAATTCTCCAACCTAATTAAAACTAGATGAAAAAGCATGCAGCAATGACAAAGAAAAGGTTCTTTTTAAGCACTTAAAATGAAATGTTTGATTTCGATGAAGACAAATCAAACAAGTTCTTTCCCAAATGCGATTAAGTTCCTTTTAAGCACCAAAAATTGAAGTGTTTGGATGTGATAGACAACCAACAAAGAAATCCTAAAAAGGAGAAAACACCGAAAAAGAGGAATACCTGTAGATTTAGCTCTCCAAGGTGTGTGGACTTCAAAAAGCGCGTTGTTGAGCTCTTCCCCTCGAACAATCCCACGAACAAGCAAAGTGCTCCGCAAGAAAAGATCAAGCAAACAACAAACAAGATCCGGAAAGATATATCCAGATAATGGTGAAACGAAAAATTTCTATTTTAAGAAAATAGAAAAATTTCCAGATAGTGATTTCGCCTAAAAAGCAAGATTGAAATGATGAACAGAAATGCTCAAATAGGACTGATAGAAATCAGTGAAGAAAAGGAACAAAGTTCAAAACTAGAAAAGAAATGAACTTACCAATAAGGGACTTTGGTTAGGTCCCACCGGGCGTGCCAGAATGTAGATCAAGAATTTCGTGCTTGTTACCTGTCCAAGTTAATGTACCAAACTAAACACAAAACCCTAAAAACCTCAATGAAATTGATACAGATGAAGATGTAGACGGATGAGGAAGCCGATGTAGATAAGGCAGGCGCACACGGGCAATTCGCACAATAGATCCGAATAAACTTTGTAAAACACCGATGCTTGTGAGAAAAAGACCACGTTAAAAGATATTTTAGTGGTCGCCCGAGAAGCGGTCCGAGAAGCGATAAGCTTCCTCGGCGGATGTTAGTCACGTTTTCAATTAAGAAAAGAAGCATACATGATAAAAGATGTAAATAAAGACTAGATTTTCGATTGTAGTAATAAACAGAAATGGCAATGAGCAGACAGAAAGTACAAAACGAGGCGAGGAAGTAATGCTTTGGATTTGTGTTACCCGTGACCTTTTACTGCTCTGCAGTGAAATCGGCGTCACGGGTACAATCGGGCGCGATCGATGTGATCGGCGCGTCGACCGACTGATCGGCGTCGGCCGATCGGGTAAGATCGTGATCAGTGTCAATCAAGCGAAGCATCACCAATCGGGGATCGTGCGATGAGATTCGGGGATTGGAAGGTGAATGTAGTCTGCAGGATGTGCCGAAGATGGAGAGACGCTGGAACAGAGTTACCAGATGATAGATGGTGGTGTATGATGTTGATATGATACGGGCAGAGTAACGGTGCTCCTCTCAGGGATTGATTAGGACAGGATCTGCCCTAACTGAGACAATTGATGCTAAAAAAGATCTCTCCTTCTTGCAACCTGTATCTTTCTCGCTCTCTGTTCGTGCGTAAGTGCTTTCTTTCGCTCGTTAGTCTCTTTTTCGGTCCTTCGAACTGAGCTATGGACCTGCTTTTATAATCGGCGCCGCTCCTAGAAAATCGGCGCCGACCATATGGGTCGGCGCCGATCGCGGAGAAGACTCCCGAGATGGCTAAAAATGATCGATTCGAGAAAGACAAGACCTATCCCGACCACGGGAAATATCCCGCTTAGGGAAGATTAAAAATGGATGTGATGCATAGATAGAATAAATTTGGGGTAGATAAGTGATTAAGATGCATGGGAAGAAGCGTAATTAAATATTTAATATTTAATTACTCATAGTAAGATGTGATGGGATGAATTAAATTTAGAGTAGGTGATTAAATCAATTGGAAAACTATCCCAAGGGGATAGTTGGTGACGTAACGCGTGCCCCGGAGTTACCTAAGCGGGTAAAGCGAGCGTGAGGGACACTAAATTGGATAACCAATTTTAAGTGTCTGCAATGAAGTAATCGAAATGTAGTCTTCACTTACATAATTTAGATCTCACAAGAGATCAATCGTAGGTACAACCACTAATTATCTTGCAAGGCTTTGGCCACCCACTAGGGTACCAAGGGAAATTACGCACAAGAGGGTTAAACTTATTCAAGATATGGTCATACCTAAAACACCTAGACATGATCACCTCACTCCTCCCAATATGATAGGTTTCACAACATATATGCACCACATCATAAAATATCAAGGAAATGGTCCTTATTAAGACGTCTTAGGTGTGAAACACGAAGATGATTAGTGAGGTTAGAGTATTTTATTAACACGATCAATGTTTTATACCTAGGAAAAAGACTCAAATGGGGGGATAATAGGCATTATAACTCATTCTTTTAATTTTATTAGTTTTGATGAGAGGAGATTCTACCTAGCATTGTGGGTGTTAAGGAAATATCTCAATAATTAACATAGCAAAGGATTAGTTTAATATCTTTATAACATAGGTACAACATTGAGTACAACTTCACATCCAATTCAACACTATAAAATATAACCACATTGGTATTCTCTTTTCAAAATATACAAAGAACAATTCTTGAACAACAATACATATCATTATTCTATGGTAATACATGTATTACAAGATGAATATAACTTTACAATGACAACTCATTAATTACAACATATCACATCCAGAAAATTCCTCTTGTTCAGAGTACTTGCAACCAATGTTGCGTCAATCCTAGGATTGAGTATGGAAATCCCTACACTCAAGCATAAATTCCATGCATCCATCATTTCAAACAATCGAAACAGACACAGAGAGATAGAGATAGAGAGAGAGAGAGGGAAAGAGGAGGAAAATATAGGATTCATTTTCTTTTCAAATCACCGTAACATCCCGTATCTACTTTTCATTCATTTCAACTCATATACATTTTGACCCATTTGTATTTTCAAAACCCAATCAATATTTTCATAATTATCTCTAGAGAGAGAAAAGGAAGAGAGAGAAAGTATGGATTTCATTTTCCTTTCTATTCATCATATCATAACCACATACATTATAAAATTTTCATTTCATTTCCAACCCATGAACATTTATAACTCATTTACATTTCTAGAACCAATCAAAATATCAGAGTTACTTCTAGAAAGAGAAAAGGGAAGAGAGAGAAACACCAAAATAATTCATACAATAATTTGATCAATTCATACTCTATAAAGTGTGGAAATGATATGTACAAGGTTCCACAGTTAGTTAGGAGTCAACAGAACCCTTAGAAGGTGTGTTTAGCTAAAGTTGCAATTTTGGTGCAAGTTGGCTAAAACATCAAAAGTGCCTACAAACTGGGATTGAAAACACTCGGTTTAAGTTTGATCATGAATTTTGACAATTCCTACTTACTCTCTCATATATAGAGAATTTTTCGTGTATCTGGCAGAAGTTGATTATGACGAGCAAAGCTCAAGTTACAAGGGGAACTTCGGGGCGGATATCGAAATTGCATCGGTAAGCTCTTATCGCTCAAATGACCGGTGGGCCCCAAACCCACTTGTAAAATTAGTTTCTGAATGCATTTTCATTGAACTGAAGGTGGGTTACGATCCTCTTGTTGGTAGTCTAGAGGTAGGAGGTAGTGGTTTTCAGTTTTGCTCAAGCTAAGTGGCAATCATAAGCCGAAACCGATCATGTTTTATTAAAATGACCATGTCACCATAAGTGACTAATAAGCTAAGGAGGTTTAGGAATACGACTTGCAAGAGCGTTAAATGATTTCAAACAACTCGGTTAAGGTTCCGTAAGGTGTTCCATGTTACCTAGGGTCATGCAAGAGTTTTTTTTTTGCTATATGTTTGGGTGTGGCGCTCCATGCGCGTAACTTTCAAAATCAGAGTTTTCTTTCTTTTTTTTGATGTTGATGTTTTGAGAGTTCACGTTAAGGAAATATTTTTTTCCTATCATTCAACATTTAATTTTGAAA
Source organism: Taxus wallichiana var. yunnanensis (assembly GCA_018340775.1). Taxonomy (NCBI): domain Eukaryota; kingdom Viridiplantae; phylum Streptophyta; class Pinopsida; order Cupressales; family Taxaceae; genus Taxus; species Taxus wallichiana. Next base: position 1,018,800,882 of record CM031237.1, read on the forward strand.
AATCTTGAAATGATGAAGTGAAATTTAATGCAAACGAAAAGGGGAAAACCATACCTTTTTCATGAAACTCGTGATTCCCGCATTTGATGAGACCATATCAACTTCAGGCATTCTAGTAATGATTTCAAGATTTCTCACACTTCCTCACTTTTAATCACCAACAAGGTTATGACCCAGCTAAACACATGTCTCGAGGATTTTTTCAAAAAGTTCACATGTCATGAGCATGCCTCCATATTTTACTGATCTGTTATCTTTCTCCATTTTATAGTTTTGGTCACACTCATACTATTCATGTTCAAACCACCAAAAGAACAATACACTGGCCTAAGTTCATACTTCCTCGCTTTTCATTTGTAACTTTCCTTCAAAGGATTTAACTAACTCTACTTTAGGGACATAGAGCAAAACCGACTCTTCCTCTTGTTTCATCCATTCATCTATAGACTTGGTGTTCTCAACCTTTTCTTCCACCATAGCTTCAAAAACTCTCAAGCAGCTAAAGAATTTTTAAGCATCTTCAAAATTTCCTCAGCTATGAACGCCTTTTCGAGACAAAACCAAAACTAAATTCACATTTTCTGAAGGATGAATCTTTTTTTAAGGCATGAAAATAATATGTTTTCACGTAGAGGAGTGAAAGAGACAAATCTTGTAGAGACGATATATGGGATAGCATGAAAGAGCACTTCTAATGTCTTAAACAATATATTGAACGCTATAAATAAAATATGAAGAGAAAGTAAATGAAGTGGTAGTTGCTGCCTACCATGAGAATGGAGTTGTAAATGTTACAATTCACAACATAGGTGGACAAAGGGTAAGAGGTATAATCAATACGGCTAGAAACTATCCCGAAATGAAGTGCCTCCATGATCCCTCAATCCTCTACAAACATCAACCAACATAGTGACAGGTAGAAGGAAGTAGTTTCTTTTCCTCCTAGATACAAATGAACCCAATTAAGATATAGCTACAAATCCATATCAGTAAATTTGCATATATTAAAATGGGGAGATATTTGGGTTTAGATTTGTCCCAGTGTGCAGGACTGATTTAACCCATAACATACTAATTTTAGATGGCTATTAGCTGCAGCTTTGTTTAGCACAATTCCACATATCATTTTATTTATTTATTGATAAGAGTATATAACTCTCAGTTGCTGCAACTATCCAATTATTGCTAAATTTGTAACATTAACTTGGGTTTCACGGTGGTTAATGCATTTAGTACTCAAATAACATGCTTGAATTATTGTGCAAGGAATATGATAGGTCTAAAAATCCGTCGAGGATGTGTCTCTATCCAATCTGCAAGAACGACGCCCTAATTCTCCGCCACACGCCAACCCGGACTCCACACATCCCTAAGTTTTCTTTATTGTTTATATATATATATAATTTTCTTTGTTTGCTTGCTTGGCACTACACGAATGGATGAGTTTCAGCTCCACATCATTTTCTTGTACCCACCAATGGTTCATATGACTTAAATTATGATTTCATGAGTCCTAGAGTGACTCTTCTTCCTTATAATTTGTTTTAGTCATACCTCTTTCAAGTGAATTATTACGTTTAAATCTCTTGAATCTCCTTTCTTCATCTTCATGATGTATTATGAATTTTGCAATGCCATGATCTTTGAAGTTGTCTTCATTGTGTGCTAAGTTATGTATTATTTCTTGTTTTATTTTTGCCTTGTTTTTGCTTTCAAACACCGTTTTAGGTGCTTCTCTTGTTCTTTCTCCAAATGCTTTACCTTGGACTTTGTCTTTCTTTCTCCTTATTTCTTGTCCTCTAAGTACTTGGTCAAAATTACCTCCTTTTTTGCTCAAGTGTTGGTCCTTTGAAATAAGGATGCTTGAATCTTCTTCTTTCCTAATAATTTCTATTTGTTTCAATGCCACAAGCACTCCACTAGGTGATCTATCTACATTTGTACTTTTAACAATGTTTTCTTTGGTTAAGTCAATCTATAATGCCCTTGTCTCATTATCCGGTAAACTCCGCATTCACACAATCAAAGAAACTATTAGAAGTAAAATCTTGAGGCCATATTGCCTCTTCAAATGTCTCTTACAACAACTCTTCTCTTTCTTGTAGTCTTTCTTCTCTCATGCCTCTAATAAGACGATCTTCCTCTTTAGTGTCATCTTCATCCTCTCATTACATATTCCTCTCTCGGATATCAAATATATTCTTCTATGTCCTCCTCCATGAGAATTCAAGTTCTTTTAAAATGTTTTCCACCTTCTTCTTCCTTACTGGCCTATAAATCCTCCTTGAGATCTTCATATGAGAGCTTCTATACCTTATTCTTGAGTTGCTTGCATTTTAATTTTCTCTCTTATTATTGCCTCTAGGGTTAGCTATTCTTCTCTTTTATATGAGTAGATTTATAGGCCACTTAACTCTCTTCTTGAACTCAAAAACAAATCCTTGGCTCTCTTCCTCTCTCCTACTCTCTCTCGTGAGCCTCAATTTTTCCAATATCCCTTTAAGTCAGTTATATCTTCCTCTATATTAACCACCTCTCTCTTCCTCTATATTAACCACATCTCTCTTCGTTCTATCCTCTTTCTTCATGCATTTTCCTCTCTCAACTAAGCCTTTATCTTTTACTTTTCATTCCCTTTCCTCACTCTTTCTCTCTTTTCGTTATTTTCTTCTTAGGACCTTCTCTTGTTTTTCTTTTTTCACAAGCCTCAAATATGTCGTAGCAAGTCTCTTAAATTTTTCTCTACCTCTTTTGCCTCACACAAAGTCTCTACCAGCCTTTTGACACATACTTCCAAGTCTTTTCAACCTTGGATTTCTCCTTGAGCTTTAATGAGCTCTTTTTCCACAAGCTATTGTGAGCTTTCCTAGTCCTTCTTCTTTCTAGGATTTCAAAGTATCTTTTCCCTCTTTTATCACATATTTCTATTTTTCTTTAAATATGACCATGTAGTTGGTCTAGATCATAGTGTGGTATAGTCCCACATTATACAATCCCATACGAGGACTTAGTGATGACAAAGAAATATTATGAAAATATGTCTGTGAGTAAAGTATTGCTACACATAATTTCAACCAAGTGAATAAGTGATAACAACGTGTAGAGTCAATAAAGTTATGCGGTATATAGAAATATGTGTCAATTAGGCTTATGACACAAACATATGTCATAGTATAGGAATAAAGCCAAACTTTTCATTGCTAAATATGTGTCTATGATAATTTTGAGTCCTACTATGACATGAAGATTTGAATGTCCCAATGAATTTGTATATGGTACAAAATGTTTGTAACTCATGTCGATCATAATCTAGTTTCTCAATTAGATGTAGGATACATGTAATTTAGACTTTCTCCTATCAATGATCACCTTGCTAGGACTTTCATTTTTAATTGTTTCTTGTACGAAAAATGAATCAACTCATTTCTTCTTATATCATGCCTTGACCAATAGATCATCTTTAATTAGAGGCGGTTATTTGATTACTTATTTTTTCTTAGATGGATTATTTGCTTGCTTATAAACTTGAATGTGTTATTTGGTGCATTGTGCTCTCTAGCATTTTCTCTTCCTTTTGTATAACATGCTCACAAGTGAGATGTTAGATATGATCATGTAAAATCAAACACTTATTTGTGTCATTTCCATTATTTCAATGACGGTTACAAAATGTATGTTCTTGATGGTGCATCAAGTCATGCTAGAACCTATATTAAGTAATAAGTAGTGTAATGAGATTTATATAAGCATCTTGTGTAAAAGAGTGCTATGTGCATTGGTATCATAGTGGATAATAATATCGTGATCATGCCTTTACATAGGTGAATATTTTTCTTCATCGTAAGTTGAATGACTTACAATTGCCGATATGGAAGTAGAAGAAAGGTGTCTGAGGGGTGATTCCCTTGCATGTGTAGACATGCATATGAAAATTCCTCAAGGGTCTCATACATAAGGGCCTCAACTAGCTTAGGATTTCCTCCAACTAACCCTCTTCATAAGTTAATTATTTTTCTATTAATTGATAAATAGACTCGATTGATTAAGAAAGGATGTAAAAACATGAGTTACCAAACCATGGAAAAGCATGAGATATAATTTCGTTTAACTTGACTTGAATGTTGATTGGTATACTAAATACGTGAATCGTGTGAAATAATCATGGATAGATGCATCAAGTATGTCGGCCTATTTCTTCCAAATGCTCAAAATTATAATAAGTGATAGCAAGCAAATTGAAAAGACTAAGGAATAGATCTTTTAGTGTTGGATATCTATCAATGGAACCATCATGGAACCCATGAAACCATACTAATACAAAACTATTAAGACTATGTGGGAAATTATAAAGATACATCTTATTGGTCTACACATAATTGTAGGCATCTAATTAAATGGTTAATGGATTGAGAAGGATCTTATTTTTCTATAAAATTCAATGAATAATTTCCAAATTCCACTTGTCGCATTTAGGTTACTATATATTTACATATTCAAAAAAACTAGGAAAGCATTATCTTATCACATATGGTTTAGAAATTCCAAAAATACAAGTCTAATGTAAGGAGATTCACCTACTCCATAATATTTATAATACATCTCTCATAAGAAAGTGTAGAAACCATATGATTTCTCACTTGTTCCATAAAATTCATTTAGATTTTGTTACATATCTAAGACTTCAAAATCTTGCTCATCATGTGCATCTAGGGCTTTGTTGAATTATTTTTTGGCAACTTAACTCACAAAATATTGATCATTAGTTTAAGGGAACCTATTCTAATTAAATGATGCATATGACTGTATTCGCAACAAGAGGAATTTACCACAACTAATGTTTTTGTGGCTATTTTAGAAATTGTACTTGAGATGTCAATAATTCTTAAAAATTGTGATAAGTTTACCATACCCTAAAATGAAGAAATTTAATAAAATGTTAAATAATAATGTAAGGTTCTCCATTAATAATTACAATTTATAAAATCTACATGGATATTTACTTTTTCTATCACATTGTTAATTCCACGATTACAAATATTATTTCTTTTAAAATAACATTAATAGTTCTCCAAAATATAGAGTTTTTACTTCAATTCATGAAATGTATGAAGCAATAAATTGACAATGAATTAATTATGAATGGCCTTTCAATCTCTATCCCAAAGAAAATAAAACCCCCTACGAAATTCTCAATTTAAATAAAACCATTCAAAATTCAAGGCTAGAGAGATTTGGGATTATAGGGTTTATTTATATGTCCTAGACAACAACAAAAAATACAATTTGTTTATTTAATATGGAGTATTTTTTTACAATCATGTCCATTGATAATTTAATATATTCATATTAAAAAAAATTGATATGTTTGAGATTTATTTGTTTTTCTTAGTTTCAATAAAATATTTATTATGACAAATGACATATACTATAAAGAAGTTACCAATTATTGATAATGAATCATAAATATTAATTTAAAATACATCGATTAAAAAACACTATCACAATTTCAATCCAAAATCACGCTTTCACACTTATAAACTATAAAATAATAAAAACTTTACCAACCCTCATTCTCTTCGTCACCTACTCCCACACATATTCCCAAACCTTCATCTATTCATTAAATATTTGCAAATTATGGTATCTATTTCAAACCTTAGGATGAGAAAGTGCCCATAATTTTCCCTCGGAATTTATAATCATTTTTTCCCAAATTAAAAAATAAAAAATTACAATGGAATAAATCAAAACTGCGCTTCCGAAATAGCTATCAATGAATTTTAAGTATGTTCCATTAAATGGCACTAAAGATATTAAAAAACTTTACAAGCCCCTATAAAATAGATCCTTATACTACGAATTCATTTCCAAAAATGAACCATTTAAAGGAGTTTTTTTAATTCCACGTCGGAGTTATGCTAATTTAGCATAACCATAAGCCAACTTTTAGCGAGTCAAGTAAAGAGGCTAATTATTTGTTGTTTCTAAATATTAAATACTTTTCAATTCAAAATAAAACAGTCAATAAACAATGTTACCTCTTTCAAACAATGTCAAATGTAAACGGTAGGCTTCACCAGTCCAATAATTAGCTAATGCGAATTTTTCGGATCCACAAATTACATGCAATTTAGCATTGACTTACATACTAGCACTAATATTTTCAATACATGGGTTTGAAAAATATGATAACTATCAATTTCAAAAGCTTTTATTTTAGACTTCATGCACACCAACCACAAAAATTGGAAAAAAACACTCAAACTTTAGTGTATGTCCAAGTATTACTATTTATTGGTTGGCTTCTTAAAGTATAAAGATTTTTTTTAAGTGACCGTATATATGGATGTCAAATATATGGTATAAACAAACAGTATATTTGTATTTTTCTTGATGATGGATTATAGGTGGTGATATTAAACTTGATAAAAAAATTACACACAATTTTCTTCCAAATCTATTCATTTTATATTCAATTAAATATTTCAATGCCTATCATAGATAAATCCATGTAAAAGATGTCAAATATATCGTTCTTGAGGCAATCGATTTCACTTATACACAAATTAAGGCGTGCTTATGCACAAATTAAATATAAGCACTTATTTCAAAGTATCTTTTACATAGATTGATATTAAATATGTATATTATACCCAAGCCAAACACAAAGGTAGTTGATGTGTGCGACCATTTTGTATTGGTACAATTGGAATTGTATGCAAAGTTTGATCTTCAAATAGTATTCCAAAGAAACTACCAAGCTTGACCATAACATATGTTAGTGGTTCTAGTGGGGCACTCCCAAGTTTGTATATTATGCTTCAAATATATTCTAGAGATCTATGTACAAAACAAGTTTCTATCCAAATATTAGTGGATAACAAGACCCTTACATTACTAGCAATTAATAATTCAACATCAAGTTCATCATTTGTACCTCATGTTGGTGTGTTAGTACTACCTAGTTTGGTCGCAATGCTACATGCAATGCAGATCATTTCAATGAATGCAACTTTCTTCTATCGTGGCTATCCACATTATGCTTTGTGGAGAACAAATGAATACTATTTTCAAATTCTTCTTTGTTAGCTCTGTCTAATCTAGCATGGTTCTTACCATCAATAAATTCCAATCGGTAATTGTCTATTACTATCCATGGTGGTCTATCACTAATAGAAGGCATAAAATAAATACATCCAAAACTCATGCGTGTGTTTTCAAGAAATGTTTAACAAATTTGAGAGATTGATTTCTAGCAAGTTTTATCCAATAAAGCTCATTTCGCTTAACTAAAAATGTGGATAAATGGTAGTTAATCTAACTAGGAACAACAATAAATAAAAGCAACAAATAATTATAGAGAGTGACCCAAGCAACTAGGCTAATGAAAATAGAAACCTTAATATGTAAAGAAGGGTTGGAAGGAGCTTAGCTGATTCGGCGAACTTGCTAGACTGTGTCGTAGAGATGACTGGAGAAACAAGAGGAAATGACTATACCGAGGTCCAAAAACTTGCAGATCCAGGAAATCTAAGTGTACTTGGGGTGCCTGGGAGAGAATCAAGGTGCTTGTGGGTGCCCTAGTACGTGTTTTGGGCATCCCGATCGTGTAGGAGGTCCAAAAACTAGATTTACAAGGTTCTAGATGATTTGAAGCCTTCGTTGTCTATTGCACTAATGCATTTGAACTGCTCTAGATCTTGTCGGTGAGTCGTGATGAAGAAAAGACTTGCAAAACCCCAAGACAAACATCAAACCCTAAAAAGAAAGATGCATATGAAGGGGTCAGATTGTCCTCAGTTGCCATAATGGTGGACTTACTAACTGAGCATTGCACTACATCTCAGACCCGATGTAGTTTTATGTGCAAGTGTGTGCAATCATGCCCTAGGTGCTCTTGTGTCAGTCGCACTTTGTGAAAGTAGCGAGCAATAACTATGTGTAGAAAATGTAATATAATGGTGGATGGAATAGAATAAACTTCCCTTTTATGCTTGTGTGATGCAGATGAACCAGCATTGTGCCTTGTGATGGAGCTAGATGGATGCAAATGGAGCCTTTAATGGATGCAACCTTAAATGATGATAGTAGTGACTATTGTTTGGTCCCTCATGGTTTCATACCTTTATATTTATATAGTTCTCTTGTTCTAATTTTGTAATTAACCATGAAAAGGCCGACCAAAAAAAATATGAAATGCTCAAATGGATAGAAAGTGCCCAAAAAGTGGTGGGAAAGTGGGAAAGGATCAGGGCACCCTGACTAGTACCAAGGTGCCTGTCGGCACCCCAGTACAAGTCTGGGTGCCCCAGTAAAATGTGAAATAACACGAAACAGATTGGGCATACATGTGTGGGAGGTCGACAGCGATGACAGAAAGCAAAGTAAAATGGCCAAAAAGCGGGGATTAATTAGTACTTTCTTCACTCAAAAACCATACAAATAGTAGTATGAGACCGAGACTAAATAATATCTAAAGTGTGTGATTTTGTGACTACAATTTCATCAATCAATACATATTTTTTATGGTAGATCTCTTCTTGAAAAGTTGTAAGTCTTATTCCTTCTAATTATGTAAAATCCATTATTGAGATTCAAAGTTATGAATAGATTGTTGATGCAAGTAATATTGATTGGTGTAACTCATATTGATGTAAGTAATAAAATATGAGAATGCTTTACATCTTAAAGTGTTTGATGAATTATGCCAATTTCATATGATTTGCTTGTTCCCATTCTCCCTAAATTATCATGCATGATGGCAGACATTTTAACCTTGATGATAATGTGTCATAATTATATCAAGTGCTCATTTTGTTTAGCACCTAAGGTTCCATACTTCGTTTTTGGGCCTAAATCATCGTCTATGACCAACCCATTATCTTTCATGGTGTTTATGAATTTTATTGTTTCATTCATGTATTCTTCACCTCGATATTCATTATTCCTTGGTGTTTATCTATCAAGATATTTTCTTCACAACATGTTTATTTTGGTTGCTTCTATAAATATTCCACATTTAAGCTTATATATGATTTCCCACTAATGTTTCATTGTATTTTGCTAAATAGAATGATTACCCCCATCTTTAAAATCACCATGATTTTCAACATCTTATAAAATAATCCTTTACTTAACATGCCAAGGATTATAATTAAATTACTCCCAATTTGATTTTATTGCATCACCATCAAGTCCACTATCTCTTTCTATATCACGAATGACCTGTAAATACTTAATAACTTTGACCAAAAAAATCAACCCATTTATGTGTTTCACATTCAAGGATGGAGGAAAACCTTAGGAATAATCTCACAATAGTTGTCATAGTCCTTGCCTCCCATTTGTTCTCGTTTTCGCCTTGGGTTATATGTCCAAGATCAAACAACATCAATAAGTGAAACACTTTCTATGGAATTTAACATGTACTATATCCATTAATGAAAGATTTTACATGTTCATCATAGTCATCTTTAGCGATTTTAGCTACCGGTTTGATCACCTCACATGAAACATTCAAATTTTCAAATCCTCTACTACTCTCTACCAATGAAAGCTCCAACAACCGAGTAAATTTTAGTGGCAAATATTTGTTAATTCACGAATATTCTATTTTTTAAAATTTACATTTGGAAAATATTTAGGGTAGGAATTAGGACCGGGTTGCCTAAATTTTCTAGGTACAAGTTAATTTTAGGGTTTGGTTTACCTAGTGTTTACACCAATAACGAATCTGTTTTAATTGCAATAAATTGAAAATTTTCATATTCACTTATATATATATATATATATATATATATATATATATATATATATATATATATATATATATATATATATACTAATTACATATTTACAATTCTATATGTAAATTTTGACTATCAAATATTCCTCGCAATTCATTTCTACTTTAAAGATCGAGATCGACTGGATATTGCAACCCTGCATTAAGATATTTTTAATTACTATGGTATTATATTGCATTTGTTTCAAAAAGGCACAAATCAAAAAGGCATCGATCGGTAGCACTCTATTTTCTACTTTGGTTGGTAACATTGTTTATACTACTAAATAATTGCATTAACAAGGCTACCACACGCAGTAGCATTATGCATGCTATCAACCAAAATGATAACATTGTGTATTCTACCAACCCCAATATTATTGGCGATAGTATGCAAAATGATATTGACGATAGTATTGTGTATGTTACCGGTTGGTAGCATACACAATGTTCTTGACAGGCATGGCAACATTGTGTATGTTACCTTCAAAGGTAGTAGCACTATGTACTCTACGGAAAAGTGGCACAATGTTAAGATTCAAACACTTATGTTTCATTAGTCATTTGTAATTTTTTAAACTATTATGCTTAAAAAATTGACCTATTTGAAAATTACACTTGGATAGGTACAATGGAATTTGTAAATAATGAAAACAAGGAAGATCAATTCAAAATAAAAAGTAGCATATTAAATTATTTCAAACTAAAAAAAGAGGACCCAACTTGTATCCACTACAAACATTAACACAAATAAAAGATTATCATTAACTTTTTCTTTATTTTTTGTCAGTTTAGTTTAAATTTTTAATATCTTTGTCACAGTCAAACTTTTTCGTGTTTGAATACAGAAACCCCTACTATTAATTTTATTCCACATGAAACAATTAACCAAAACATATCCCCTAAAGAAAAAATTAACATTTTGTAGATGAAGATATAATTGATGATGACATGTCAGAGTTGGAAGACAATCCTCACTACCAAATGCCTAAAATAGATGAATGTTCTAATGAAAAGATTCAAGAAGAAGATGATATTCACAATACTCTTTAAAAAATTGTACAAATGAAGAAAACTACATGGACAATCGAAGATATTTTAAGGTAGACTAGACAGAAAAATATTCATTGATTGATCTTGTAGAACTAGAAAATGGTAATGATACTCCAAAAGAATTTAGATGTACAATTTGTGGTTGGAAATTAGGAAAATAACATAAAATGCAACTAAATTTAGACACAATTGAGAAACATTGTGGCAAATTATATGTGATAGTCAAGGAAAATGATGGAAAAATAATAAAGACACATAGATGAAAAACTATGAAAGATTGCATGCATGTAAGATATGCATAAGAGTATAAAAATGAGCAGAAACATTGTCGAAATCTTATGGAGAAAGGAGGAACAATTAATTCAACATCGGAAAAGCTCTAAATGAAAATTTTAAGGTAAAAAAACACACATTTTTAATTGTATTCTTCATTCTTAAAATGGGCAACCTATTTCAATTTTTTTAGAATTTAAGAAATTGTTCAAGTTTAATGAGTTTCCTAACCTTCCACAATTACATTGGTCAAATAACAATACTTAGGAAATGAAAAAATGTATTGCAATGATTGAAAATGATGATTTGAAATAGAAAGTCAAGAATGCAAGTTTTATCTCCCTTTCCATTGATGAGGTTACAACAATGGATAACACATCTTGGGTTTGCATGCATGTTTATACTTGAGAACCACACAAGACAACCTCATCTTCTAGTTGTTCATAAAATGAAGGAAAACTACAATGTTGAAAATCTTTACAAATTGGTTATATCTAATTTGAAGGATATAATTGGGATGGATGATTATTCAATAGCTACAAAGCTTATATTTGTATGTGTTGACGATGTATAAGTAATGCAAGGTCATAGAGCTATTCTATGTGTTTATATACAAACATCGAGTTGCCTCTTATATGATTCCAATTCATTACATGGTTCATAGGATGAATCTTGCATACAAGATAGTTAACATATTTAAAATTGTCATAAAAGTTGAATAGATTATCAAGTAAATTACACGCGTATCTATCAATCAATCTAAAAATATTTCTACAGTTTCAAAAATTTGCGGTTGGAGTGACATACGGTAAAAAACCTCTTAAAGACATTGATACAAGATGGATTTCCATGTATGAGCATGCACTTAATATTTTTGATGAATATCCATCATTAGCTAGTTTCATGTTTAAGTATTGTATACTTGTTGACAAGGCAAAATATTTGTTTTACCATTTGTCATATTTGTAAACATTGTTTACACTTGTGGTATTCCACCACCTTGAATGAAATTAATTCTTTAACAAAACATGCTCAATAAAGATCCATGTCTATAGTCAACTTCATTATATTGATAAAATAGGTATGTCAAACACTTGATTTGTTATACAACTTGGATGCATGTTTTCAAGGACATATATTGTAGTTGGAAAACTATAAAAATTTAAAGGATCCTAAAAGCTACTTTTTTTTTTTTAATTATTGGCAAATAGTTTTTTGAAAGGGACTATACCCTTGTACAACAAGGCTCAGAAGCCAGAATAGAAATAATAAGCACAAAGAAAGGGATCAATATCCAGATATAACAATAAGGACCAACTGCAGAACATCGTCTGCAAAAAAGAAACAACAACCAACAACTTCAGCAGCAACTAAACAACTGTTGAACAGCGAACACCCAACAATAGTACACCGACACCATTGGAAAGAAAGCATGTTGTAATCCGGCCACAAAAATGATAACCATGTACTCCGGCCGAACACAAACAAAGAAAATCATCCAGACGGATAGCCCTCCTTTAGGGTGAAATTTTTTTCTTCTTGCTAACCGTAACCCAACCTGATGGAGTCTCCACTGTTGGAGGAGAAGTCAAAGGAGGGGTATTCTCCTTAGTCGCATTTGTCCCAATTGGGACAGCCACAACCTTAATCATATCCGTGTTGCCCTCAACAACTTGAGCATTATTCATGCTGCTAATAGTTTGATTTTCGGATAGAGGGGTTTCAAGGGTAGATTTGGATTCAGTCACTGTTTCTACTTTTGATTCAAGATCCCTTTTAGCATCAAAAATTAGGTGCTCTGGGAGTGCATCTTTCCACCAATTTCTCTTTTCATTTTGACGTTTTTCCATCTCACAAGCAGTAGAGGTGTGTCCTAAGCCAAAACATCTTCTACAGCGGAAAGGTAGACCTTCATAATCAAGAGTTTGTGACCAAGTTCTATTTTTCACTCTAAGATCTATAGTAGCAGGAAGATTTTTATCAGTGTCTAGTTCCACAAGGATCCGGGCATAGGTAGTATGGGTGCAATTAGTGGTTTGAGAATCTATAAAGAGTGTAATTCCCAAGGTGTTGCCAATGGTTGTCAGACAGTCATGACTCCAGAATTGGATAGGTAAGTGGGGTAGCCTGATCCAAACAGGTTTCCATGAGAAAGATTCTGTGTGCGGGTTAAAGGATGGGAACCAGGGTTTCATGACCAAATATTTAGATTGACAAGTCCAGAGTTTGGAAGCAATGTTTTCTTTATCAGCTATTGAAGAGAAAGTCACAATGAAAATTCCCTTAGCACACAGATGTAAGTCTATCTTACCAGTTAAAGTTGGAGTCCAATGTTGAGAGATCCATGCGTGAAGAGCAGGAAGGCTGGGCCACAGTCCCCCGAATCTACAAATCAAAGCATGCTCTTTGTAGTAAATCTCAGATGAAATAACATCTTCCCCAAATGTAATACACGGGGTAATGTCTGTAGGTTTCATGGAGGATTCCTTTCCCTTTAGAATGTCTTTGAAGGAGGATCCACGTTTATTCTCTCTATCTAATGGTGGAATAACAGGAAAAGTACCCTGTTCCAGCCCCCACAAGAAGAGCCTTTCAGCAAGGGTTTGAGAGGGCCATTGTCGGCATATTCACAAGAGCATCCCCAGCTGGAGTTTGAAAATGGTTTGTGCCGCCGTCCTGGGGCCCCCACATTTGTGAAGGCCAGATCGATCCACGAAATCACACCTCCTTCATCCCTTTCAACTGTCCGATCCTTGCGTGGCGGGCACGCAGATTTGCGTGGATCCAAGGTGTTTTCAGTGATCTGTAGTTTGCCGCCGCCATGAGAAGCTCGATCCATTCCCCATTTAGGGTTCGTGGGGGGTTTGTCAGAGTGCGTGGATTTTAGGCCAGAATGGGCGCGCGTAGAAACCATTGTTATTATTTCTCTTGATGTTAGAGAGCAATGGAGAGAGCAGCGGAGAGGGCGCGGACAGAGGTGCGGGTAGAGGCGCGGAGGCGCGCGCAGGACGCGGAGAAGGGCTGGATTGAACTTAACGTGGATGTTGGTCATATATAATTGGTCATATTTATATCCTTGTAAATGGGAATGAGATTCAAATGTACACTTTCCAAAAAATAGTGGATGTTGTTGGATGCAGACAATGAAGAAGTACATGTAAGTTCTAATTTATACAAAGGTATTATATCTCAAACAAGGATCAAATTGAAGAAAATTTCACAATGTTTATCCAGTGAGATCAGAGAACACTTTAAAAGGGATGAGATTCTTGAGGCCATGGGAGTGGTCAATCCTATATTTTGGAATCTTGCAATAGGTAAGAAAGCTATAAGTGATTCATATAAAAGACACATGGGTACTCTCATTAAGAATTTTGGAAAATCAGTAGAATGTAATGGAGTTCAAATTAAGGGTGTTCTTAAAAAGAATTAATTTCATGGCAATCAACTCATTTTGACATCACAATGGTCGAACAATATGACTTACTAAGTGAACCAACAGATAATGGAACAATTACATGGCTATGGAAAAAGTTGTATCCTAGTAGCATCCTACATGAAAGCATTAGTGAATATTTCGATTGTATGAATTGTGTCAAACAATGATATTGGGATCAGTTGAAGATGAAAAGGTTTTTGTGCATTGACATTTGTTAAATAAAAAATTGAAACAGATTTGGATAAACATATTAAGACTTGTTTGAGGTTATATGTTTCACGATATGATGTGGACACATTTCCTTATGAAAGAGTAATGAAAATATGTAATTCTCTTACAAAAAGGAGAGGGGTTTGTAATTCTAATACATGGGCTAACAAAGGAGACAAACATCGAAACTGTGACTAAAAATAACAATGAAAGAGTAGATAACATTTTGAGTTTTGAAGACCTAAATAGTCAAGAATTGTTTGAGCTACCTAATATTGACTAAAGATGTATGTATGAACATAGTATTTCTAGAAGTCAAATTTTATATCATATTATAAGTATGTAACTTGTTATTTGTTATATACACATGTTCTTTATTGAATAATATTTTTAGTGTTGTAATTTTTTGTTTAGAGTTTTTAATTGAGAAATGTGATACTTATTTTTTATGTTGTCTTTTAAATTAGAATAATATCCTAGCATATTATTGTGTTAAAAAATAAATGCAACTTCAATTGACAGAAAGTGTTTGAAAATGATAATAATCAATAATGTATTATGTAATACCAAACATAATTGAATATTCTAATCACATTATGATTTTATTTGGAGAACTTACACATGAATATAATACAAGTACAACACAACATAGATTGAAACTCTCAATATTTTCATATAATGAAGAATATTAAAATTACCAGTAAAAGTATATATATTTATAGTTTGAATACCAAATTGTTTTACAACTAGATTTTCAAATGTCAAATTTTACAATTTCATATTACAACTTCATCCTTAAGAACTAGATTCTTTTGTTTGCATTATTGACTTGTCTACACCGAACGAACATTCTTTTAAAACACATGATGAACAAGATCCTTCGCGAATGTATCGATATTCAAAAGTATTTCACATTTTAGATTTGTTGCATCACCAAAGTAGTCTTGGTGAAATAATTTGTCATGTTGCAAATTATTGGTTTCACCAATGGTCATGGGGCTAAGCCCCTCCTTGTGTATAGGAGGGTCCCATTATTGAATGTAAACTACCTAAATCTATGGGGTGGCCAATATGTTAGGGATCACACAAGAATACTTCACTGAAATTGTGGCAAAGTGCTTGTACCAAGTACAAGGGAGGAATTTGTAGCAAATAGAGGTAGAGGGAGTAGAATAAGTAAGGAGAGAGGGTTATTATTATGAATAAGCTTACAAAATTCACATTCAATAACTAAAGTAGGTCCACATTCAATTAGAAGAACACAATAATGCAAGCCATTAGCAAGACCAATAAACTAGAGACACAAAGTTCTACAAATATATCAATCAAGGACACAAAATTCCTTCTTAGTTGTACAAGATCAAAATGCTTACAAAATTGGAAAGTACAGAAGGTAGAGGAACATAAGAAAAGAAATAGAAGAAATGCAACTCTTATTTATTGATGTAGTAGTGATACAAATCTTAACAACATACAACAATCCACAATTGCCTGCCCCTTGGAATGGAGGCACCATTATAATTTAGAGCATTATAAATTATCCTTTCATCTCCCCCACACAACTTTTCACCTTCTCGCACCATGTGTCACCTTCCACATTCATAGCATTACAAATTGTCTTTTCATCTCCCCCCACACAAATTGTCACTTTCCCTCATCACTTGCGACCTTCCACATTCCTACCATTACAAACTAT
This sequence comes from Taxus wallichiana var. yunnanensis, assembly GCA_018340775.1. Lineage (NCBI taxonomy): Eukaryota > Viridiplantae > Streptophyta > Pinopsida > Cupressales > Taxaceae > Taxus > Taxus wallichiana. The sequence goes on from CM031237.1 coordinate 1,018,817,337, forward strand.
CCTTTCATCTCCCCCACATGAATTTTCACCTTCCCTCATCACTTGTGACCTTCCATATTCCTAGGAAACAAAAATGAGTCTTTTCTTATTGATGAAAAATGACCCTTACAATGTTGAATCAAAGGTCACTTAAGTGAATAAGACAAAACAAGGGAAAAGTGCATTTTCAACGAGGAATTAGAATATAGGGAGAGAAAAAGGAAGAGAGATAGAGAGGGAGAGAAGGGTTGAATTCATACTCTAGACGACAGTCTACATAATTTAATATGTGTGGCCTTATAATCCGGACATCCAACTACAAATACAGACTCCCAACCGCATATTCTAGATGTTAGACACTGATTTCACCTTCAAGAGGCTCAACTATACCCTAAGGACACCCGAGTGCACCTTCTTAGATGCCCGAATGCATATTCCAGAAGCTTGACTACACCTTCATTCGAGAAGTTCGACTACACCATCCGGATGCCCGAATGCATATTCCGTAAGCCCGACTACACCTTCCAGACACCCGAATGCACCTTTTAGATGCATGATTACATATTTTGGATGCCCGATCGCACCTTCCTTGGCACCTAATTGCACCTTGAAAACATGTTGTTGAGAAGATTTTCCTTGAATTCTCAAACATTTCCTAAATATTCCTAAATTGCTTCCATCACTTTCAAGACTCCTTGACACCACTTTCGGATGCTTAAGATATTTTCTGAACTCTCCCGAAGGATGTACACATGCTCCAAAATGGCCAAAATTGGCCTTTCTAGGCTTCCAAACAAGACTAGTCTTCCATTGAAATCCATTGAATCAAATTATGAACCTTATTATAATAATCCATGCATATTAAAAAAATTAAAACCTTGCTAGAAATTTCCTCTAAGCCGGTGTGAGAGTGAGATGAAGGCATCTTGGCAAGAGGAAGAATGCATAGTGACAGGAAACAAAATATTTGATCGGGCTTAGTTGTTATGCTCAAAGTTTCAATTTTCATGCAATACATTTTACATGACAATGGAAGACAATAATGTGAATCCTCTTATGTTTTGTTCTTCAACAATATTTTATGATCCTCTTCTATTTTCTTCTTCAACAATATTTCAGGATCCATTTCATGCTCCTTTATGATCCTTCTTAAGGTATTATTATGCTTTTTTAAAGTAATAAGCTTTTGCTTCAAATCAACTACTATAGTTAAAATTTTCCTTGCACTTTTTAAATGCACACCAAGTCTTATTGCCTTGTTCTTCAAGTTCTAGTACTTCGAAAACACTTTAAAGACAAAACAATAGTTAATATATATTAAAAAAATTGTAAATCATATTTGAAAATTTATTAAAACTTATCAATGCCTTATCCCTTTTCCGAATTTGAATTAACTACAATGCCCTTGTCTCTTGACCACATATTATGGTAGGATTGTTCTTTTGCATTTAAATTCTCAATTATATTCAACATTATATCTAACACATCATCATTGTAAGCATTTATAAAATACACAGTACTAGATACATCCCGATTCAACAAAATACCAATCTTCATTGGTTCATTTTGAATTGAAGAATACAATAAATGTCTCTAAGAGTGGTTGTTAAATTGAGAATTTATTTATTTTTTCAAAACTTTATCCCTAAACTCCCACAATTTTAATTATTCAATATCCTTTGTTAAAATATCATTAACAATGGCTAGACAATTGTCATCCAAAATAATTTCAAGTGAAATTTTTTTTTTTATCATCTCATCAAAGCAATTTCTCTCGGAGAAGGTGTGTTTGATCTTTATACTATTAATCGAGAAGGTTGTCTTAACCTATGAATCATATCTTGTGGATTGAAATTTCCATGGGCCTGAACCCCGATTTCAATCCAAAAATATTCCTCATCCAAATCAATTTCATTCAATACAGAAACACCCCATGCACTTGGAACATTGCCCAACAAAAAAATTGGAAACTCAATCTGCGAAATTCAAGATACACATGCTTGAAGTTGGAGCATGAAATGAAATATGTTTCCTTCCCCGGCCCGACGACATATTGTTGTGGTAATGGCGGTGGTGGCATCTTTATCCTCAAAGTAGCAGATGTATTTGGAGGCAAAGGAGGCACTGCAATAATCAATTGTAAATTACATGAGAAAATTGAAATGGAAAACATAATAAGAAAGCAATTATATATATATATATACATATACATATACATATACATATATATATATATATATATATATGTGTGTATGTGTGTGTGTGTGTGTGTGTGTGTGTGTGTGTGTGTGTGTGTGTATCATTTATGATTTTAAAACATTACTTATTTGTGTAGATTGCAAGTTGATATGCATATGGGGGCATGTTGTAGTTATTGTGGTTGCTTCCGAGGAGTAGAGTGAAGAGACTGTGAGTGGTACTTGGTAGTTGTGATCTGTAATTAAATCTAACAATAAAAGGTGGACATGTTAATTGGATGGGGAGTTATAGAACTCTTCATCTATTTCACTTGAGAAGTTCTTAGTTTTGGAGTGGTTTTCTTGGTCTTCTAATCCTCTGAAACGTTAATCGAATCTTAGAAATATGGTGGGAAATGTCCTCTTATAACAACCTCTCTTGGGGATGCAAATCGCAACAACTATCCCATTTTTGTAATTCAATAACTTGAAAAAATATTAATATTAAATATAATCTATAAAATATGCATAAAATTAATCATAATTATTAAGAAACAAATAATCATAACTTTGGGACTCACCTCTATTGTTCAATTGTTAAATAAATAGTTGTTAGATTTATGTGGAGTGCAGTAAGAGAAGGGGTGCTGCGTAAATTGTATAGAGTTTCATAATATAATGCAAGGATAAAATTATGCAACTATTATAAGCAGTTTCATTCACAAAAATGTTACCCATGTCATTTCTTATCCCCAGAGGATTAGAAAGTGCACCAATCATATTTCTATCCATTAAGGGTGCACACGATATAAGCCAAGACCTAGTATATAATATATCCTTGTATCGACCCTGCAAAATAATTTTGTCTTGGAAAAATCGAACCATAGCATGCGTAAATGAGTTACTAAAATCCTTGAGGGGAATTCCCATTTTTGAAGGTTTTGGGAAACTGTAAATGGAAGGAGACACATAATTGATAAATATTTAATAAAACACAAAATAAAAATTCATAAATAAAAAATGATGAAAAAAATACTTACCAATAGTTGCATCAATAGATAATTCGAAGTGAGACTCCAAATACTTGATGTATTCATCTATCAAATTAGCCTTCATTGTGATAGGATCCACATCTTTATGCAGTAGCCTTGTCAAATGCTCAATGACTTTATGGGATGTTCCAAAGGATAGTGTGTGTGATGGGAGTTGAATATGAAAAGTATAAAAAGAACTGTTATAGTTAGTTAGAAGGTAGTTGAGTGTTTTTGTCTCTATTGGAAATTAGGGCATATAAACTAGCCATGTGAAACTTGTGGCTTCAATCCATTGTGAAAATAAATTGGGATCTGACATAAGGGTGTAGAGTTGCTGAAAGAGGAGGCTCTTGTACGAAAACTTACATATTTTAATTGGTGGGTTAGTGGGCGAGTTTAGTGATTGATGAGTGCATTATTTGACTTGTTTATATCATCCATGTGATTATTGATTTCTCATTAAACATGATTAATTAGTGCATGGGCATGCTTTATATAGTTATATCCTAGTAATTTCAATGCATTTCTATTGTTCTTGTTTCATGCAACTTGTTGATTGAAGAACTTTCCACTAATCATCTCTGTGAGTGAAATGTGGTGACATGTGCAGGATAATAGTGGACATTTTCTGCCAATGTTGGGAATCGTAATCAAGGAGTCCGAGTCTGTAGCCATCTTGCAGTCATGGAGGAATTTTTCCACAGACAACCTATAGACATGGATCTTATTTTTAGTAGTTCCTTTGGATTTAATGAACTTCAATATGGTTGTTAGTGGAAGAACTCAGTGCCTACAATTTTGGCACGATGTGTAACCAACTATGTCTATATAGACATCTTCTTGAAGAGCAATTTAGTAGTTAGTTGATGTTAGTAATCTACAGTATAATTTATAACAATTAGTATTTATCTTCTAGTTATATACTGAGTATGTCTTGGAAATTTTTTTGAATCAATATATTAGATGTTGTTTTGAACATCCTGTGGTGTTGAGATTACCTCCATCCCGAGGAAGAGCAAGGGCCCACTCGACCAAGGCGACTGGAGGCTTTTATGTTTATGCATGATCATGGTTTTGATAAGTTACAGTTTGAATGCAATTACTTATTTCCTTTACTACAATTTCCATTCAATGTGTGTTATTTCCTTTATTACAATTTCAATTTAGAGTGTGTAATTTCAATTCAGAGTGTGTTATTTCAATTCGGTGTGTGCATTTCCATTTTAGTTAAAGTATTTCCTTCAAATGCATTTCTATTACAGTAACATCATTTCAGTAGTTTAGCATTACATTTCCATAGATTAGCAGAGAAGAATCAAAACCCCTAAAAAAGGAACCACTTAACAACCGAGTTACATAAGGCTTCATTACATACAACCTAGGACACACAACCCTAGTTTTATAATGACACTGACAGAAGAATATGTTAGTTAAATGATTGGAGAATACAATGACCCATCATTTTTAGCATCATTGTGGGGACACCATAAGCAATCAAAAACTCAAAGTTCTTTTCCGACATATGACTATAGAACAAACAATCAAAAACTCAAAATTTTACCTTCCACCTTCAAAGACTTTGTTATGAGGTGGTTCATGGGATTATCCCCTAACTCCATTTGTACATGGGATGACATGGAAACATCATTTTGGACAAATATCAAGACTATTGTAGGGGAAGAGATAGGAGAGAAGATTTCTTCCAGATAAAGAAAAAGGAAGATGAAAATATAGAAGATTATCTGGATAGATTTCTCTTTCTCCATCGGAGGAGTGGTTATGAGTTACATGTAGAAATCACTAAGATAGTTTTCCTTAAAGGACTTGATGAGGAAACCAAGGACTCCCTCCATCTTATGGGAGGAGGTGATGTGCACAAACTTAGCATGGCAGAGATCACTGAGTTATGTAGAAGTTACTCTAGAACAAGAGGAGGTATAAGGAAGAGAAAAACATCCAAGACTACCCTAGGTACCTCAGAACTTCTCAAGGAAATGGCTAACATGAAAACATACATCTTATCACAATTGACATCAACCATAGATGGGCTGAAAGCCAAGACCAATGCTACAAAAGAACCTCTAGACATATACTGTCCTAAATGCAAGAAGAGACATCCTTTGAGAGAGTTCCCTTTAGATGTCACAGACATGTGTTTGATTTGTGATGTCACTGATCATGATACTAACCATTGTAATTTCTTACCTCAGTTGAAAGAAAGATTGAATGTCATGTCTTAATAAAATGTAGAGGTAAACTTTGTTCAAAGGTCAAATAATCAGAATGTGTATGCCCTGGACCGCTCATAACCCCTAGATGATTTCATGGCCCAAACAGCTCCTCAACCCACTGGGGACAACCTTAGTGGACAAAACCAAAAATAATTGTTTATTCACATCCACCACCATGGATGACTCTATACAATCAACAGGATTGGACACCACCAGCCAATGAAAATCCATGGAAAAACCAACAATGGGCACCTCAACAAAATTCTAATCAGCAGAGAAGGTTTCAAAACCACAACAATAATTAATGGCCCCACAAAAAATTACCAACAATAAGGCTAGGCAACACAAATTCAACTTCGGCCCATCCCTGTAGCAAACCTTAAAAATAAACAAACAACTTCAATTAATGAAGTAGAAAAAGTGGATACAATATGATTAATGCTATCAATAATATGCGACTGAGGTCTGGGAGAACAGTAAACAATCCTCCTATTGTTATCATAGAAATACCTGAGGAAAATGTGAGAGAAGAGACACCTGAGGAAAATGAATAAACTGAACATGTTCCACAAACACAAGCCACTAGGAACGGTCAAGAAAAAGATAAGAATGCACACACAACTCCTTTTCCCGAACGATTAAAAGAAACTTGGATTGTGGAAGAAACAACATTAGTTTAGGAGTTGAGAAAGATGAACATTGAGGTCCCACTTCGAGAGAAATAAGGGACATTCCTGAGTTAAACCAGACCATTAGAGACTAGTGCATAAAGACACCAGGAAGAAAGAAGAAATACCCAAAAATGGTCAAAGTGGAAGGGAATCTAGTTGATCTTGTTGCTAGAAAGCTTATTTCACCAAAATATGGGGATCCTGGGAGTCCAGTCATCACTATTTTTGTAAATGGTCAGTCAATATCTAACATTTTGGTGGATCTTGGTGCTTCCATCAATGTTATAACTACATATATGTTCAATCTGTTGTCTCTAACAAGATTGCAGCCAACCAATACCATTCTCTAATTGGTAGATCAATCTATTGCTATACCAAATGGAGTAATTGAGGATGTAATGGTCACGAGTTGAATCTTGGGAGTATCATGTGGATTTTATGGTCTTACAACCTAAAGTTCGAAGTTAGGATACCCAGTCATCTTAGGAAGGCCCTGGTTAGCTACTATTGCGGCATACATTGATTGCAGATCAAGAAAAATGACTATTTTAAATGGGAAAAATCAAAGAATATTTCATTATATCCTCTTGCCCAGCCATATGTGGATGTTTGTGAACATGTATGGGTATATTTTTCAGATACTAACAATCTAAGTTCTTCTTATCTGACCACCATTGCAGTGAAAAATCACATGGAAGAAATTTTTGAGTCATACACAATGTTTGATGAAGAGGATACCATGGCTATGGAAATCAGAACTAAGGCTATGGAAATAGTTGTTTTGAACTCAACAGATAATATTACCTTGGTAAGTGACATTTCTAATGAAAATTGTATAGAAACCTATGCTTATCATGAAGAATGTACAATCACTGATTTCCATTTTCCTTTAGCCAAGGTTATGTCTCTTGAAAATATGACTATTTTACACATGCTTCAGCCTCATGTTTGTCCCTTGAATTCTTTAATTGCTAATACAGAGCTCACTATTCTAAAAGATACCAAACAAGTGACTGTTGACATAGGGAAATATCTGACCATTGGTAATAATTTAGAGGCCAACCAAGAGACTAGGGTTGTAGAAATCTTGAGGAAGCATTCCCAAGATTTTTCTTGGGATTATACTGACATGAAAGGGATCCATCCAAGCATCTGCACTCACCATATTTACACTAAGGATGTTAAACTTGTGAGATAACCACAACAAATAATTAATCTAGTACTTAGAGACATTCAAAAATGAGATAGAAAAATTATTGAAGGTAGGATTCATCTATCCTATATTTGATAGTCAGTGGGTATCACCACTAGTTATAGTTCCCAAGAAAAATGGTAAATGGAGAAACATTTACTATAGGGAACTTAATAAAGCCACCAAGAAAGACTACTTTCCCCTGCCTTTTCTTGATTAGGTCTTGGAAAATTTGGCATGAAAGAAATATTTCTCCTTCTTGGATGGGTTTAGTGGATATAACCAAATTAGTATTGTGCATGTTGATCAGGATAAAACAACCTTTACTTGTCCCTAGGGCACATTTTCATATAGAGTTCAACCATTTGGACTTTGTAACGCACTTGCTATCTTCCAGAGAGCATTTTTGGCCATTTTTGCAGATCTTACAAATGACTATGTCGAAGTTTACATCAATGATTTTACTATCCACGGTTTAACTTTTGATGAATCTTTGAATAATCTTGAAAATGTTTTAACTAGATGTGAGTAGTACCAACATTCCTTGAGCCATAAAAATGTTTGATAATGGTTGTGTTGACAATTTTTACACTTGTGCAAAAATGGGAAACTCGAAACTTCGTCGTTACGATGAAAAGTCTTGGGTGAACTATACCTAAGCTAAAGAAGTTTCGATGTTATTAGTTATTGCTGAATTAATTAATGATTTTCTATAATCTACATTTCATTTTCTGTCTCAAAACAACATATCACATAGTCTGCAATTTTCATGCCATCTTCAAAGAAAAGAACATAAAGCCTCGAAGGACAATTGTGTTGTCTTGATGAAGACGACATATTACAAATTAGGTTAAGTGTTGAGTTTGAAGCAACAAACAGAAATGTAGATTATGGAAAATCGAGTTCATTACCGATGTTACAAGTTCTCATCAAGGTTCTTTCCTTCATGATTAATACATTCAATTATGTTCTTGAGTTGTTTAGTTCATTATACAATCTATACAAAAAGCTAGAATGCACAAGGAAATACACAACTCATTTTTCGAATTCAATGTTTTATTCACAAGGAGAGTCAAATGTTTCCCACACAAGTCATGGGATGTAACTGAGAAGTAAAGTATAGCTACTGAAAAGAAAGGTACACATGCATGAAAGAGAAAGAAAAGGAGTATGAGTGAACCCATCATTGCCTTGGGTTTTCTATTCTTTGATTGAAGCATCTTCATCTCCATGGTAGAAACCATTGTACCTGAAAAGAAGAAAAGAATTAACTGTCAGTTACGAGCTCAGGGATCAATTCATATTCCTACACTATCCTACTTCGTGCATATGAATCTTCTCCTAACAGGAGATGTATTTTACTTGAAGAACAACTATATGCATGCTTTATTCACTCAGAAAGAAGAAAGAGAAAAGAAAGAATAAAATACAGACATAAGAGAGGCCAAAAAGCCTAACAATTTTCTAACTATTTTATTAAGTGTGCAGGTAAAGTTGTAACCAAAGAGTAAAATAGACAAGTCATAAGTGCATGCAATAAAAGGAAGAATGTAACTCAAATTTCCAATAACTGTTCTGAAATAGAAGAAGTTACAGTGTAGAAGAGAGACTATCAATAGAAGCACATGTTTCAGTTTGTAATAGATCAAAAAACAGAACTTGAAATTTGATGTTTGTCTAAAAGAGAAGGTCACAGTTGAAAGGAATGAAGACAAGATTCTGGAAAAAATTGATAGGGATTCGCCATAAAAATCAACACTATAAATTTTCAATTTTCTACGGGTAAAGATCAATTTCAAAGTTAGTTGCTACGGGAAAAGATAGTTGTTACGGGACTAAAATTTAAAGCTAGTTCTACGGGCAATTTTTAGTTGCTACGGGAACAAATATAATTTCAGAATTTCAAAGCTAGTTGCTACGGGAAAGGATAAATTTCAAATTAGAAGAAATAAGTTGTTCATCAGATTATTATATAATGCTGAGATACAAATAAGACTACAAAATATGGCAATAGCTTCAGAGACCAAATTGAACACATGATTTACGATAGAAATAGAAGTCATTGATCAAATATAGATGCAACTACAGGTGAAGCTCAAGTACAAAGCATTGAAGCACAAAAGAAAATGGAACTACATTTTTCAACAAATCTCAAATTGATCCAACATGCATGAGTTATAAACAGAGTTCTAGAAATAATATGTTATGCATAGGTTCGTAAAACAATATACGTAAAAGTCAAGAATATTGTTACAGTCAAGCATTTAATAGATGTGATTTTCAGAAAATAATGGCATTTCAAACACTCATCTCATGGAGAATTTCAATGTTCAAGTGATCACAATGTTGAAAGTTTAAAGCAAGTATTCTCAAAAGGTGCTACAAAATTTCAGAAAATCAAGTTGATCCTGAGACAATGAATTGTAACAAATGGATTCTCCAGAATACAAAATTGAGCCAAATATTTCAGAATGGACCTGAAGTAATGTACAGAACCTGTATTTACAGAAATTCATAACCATCTTCTACAATATTCTCAACAAATGATGAGATAACAATTGTCCTAGCACAAAGAACTCATACAGAGAAGAGGCTAAAGTATGAATATCTAGAAAGAAGAAAATACTCTATGTCCACCATAGTAAAACAAAGGAAGGTACAAAGTAAATCAGAGTTTCATAACAACAAACACATAATCACAGAGTCTTTTTGAAGTTCATTTTAGCAATGGCTGAGCATGATAGATACAAGAAAATCAGGGAAATACAATTATAGTACATAATGAAACCAGTACTTCAAGATTTTACAAGTATTTTCCACATAGAGTTGAAAAATTTCTCAAGGTCACATATCTACAGATACCCAGAACTCGGAAAATACAGATCTATAATTCATGATGCAGATTGGGCTGAAGAATACACTCACCGTAGATAATCAAATGGTCAAAACTTTTGAGCAACCGGATGATGAAGCGAGAGGTCCACAGGCCACGTGAAGTTTCGAACTCGGAAGTCAATCAGGAGAAACAAATCACAAAACCCACAAATATTTCCAAAAGTTTAGTGATACATCTGAAGAAGAAAAGAAAACAGAAGTTTACGCATGCAACAAAAATTATCTCACCTATAAACGACTATGGTGGCCAAGAAACGAAACCTCAGCGTCCAAAAATATACAAAGGCACAAATGTTACAAAGGATAAAAGGATAGAGCCGAGCTTTAAAAAACAATAATGGCGGCCCACACTTTGACCATTGCACGAAACCATGAAACCAAAATGACAGAGGATATTTTATAGAGAAAGAGCTCCAAAATACAAGTGAAAGTCAAGCTTGAACGAGCAGAATAATGGCGTCGAATGGAAAATTTGCCAAGGCTTCACCCATACAAGCCAAAAATCCAAATGAATGTGCTTTAGGGTCAAGTTCCCTTTACTACCTAAACCCAAGAAGTGGGTTAACCCAAACTCAGCCACAATTAGAGATCGACGGTTTAAAAATCCCAAGGACACAAGATCAACGTCCTCGTTTATCGCAAAACCAATGTTAACCAAAGCCGAGGATGTCACCATCAATATTCAATGCGGGCTAGAACTTAACCACATGTCATAAATTGGTCTCGTGACCGACAGGTACTGAGAGATCACGACAAAGAACAAGGCATGAATTTTCAAAATAAACCACAAGGGTTATAGTTGACCTGACCAGAGTTGATGTCACCGCCCAAGTCACCAAGGGATGAGTCACCGTGGAAGGGGACACCCCACGTGTCCACCTAATTGATCATTGCAAATGAATTTCAAAAATTTAAACCCAAGTGCATGCTTCAAATAATTTTAAAGGCGGCAAACTATATAATACGCCATGTGTTATGCAAAGGAGCTTAATTATTGAAACTATGATTATTGCTTAGTTTATGCCCAAATAAATCAAAGGGGTGGTTGAATATATTATGATGCCTATGCAATGGCCAAAGGGGATGTCAATATTAGTAAATGTGCACATAGCAGGTGGTCCCCACAGAGGAATTATTTTTACAAATATTGCTAAGTATTGTAATTATTTTGCTCACATACAGGAGTTGTATTTTGCATGTCTTCACAACAGAAATAATAGAGAAGAAGACAGAGTTGCATGTTCATGGAAAGAGACTTGCCTGAAGCAAAGAACCTTATCTCTAGCAAATCATTCACCCTTCTTTTCTTAAAAATAGAATAGTCAACTTCGGTTTGACTATAGTGTAAGTAAGGATAATAATGCCTATTTATAATGACATGCTCTATTTTTTCCCTTTATCTATTATTAAATAAAGAATAAAAATAAGATGTATGGGCTTAGTACAAGCCTTAGGCTATTTTTAGGAGAGGGTGAATTTTATTTTTGCTATTTATTGTGTGCCTTTGCAAAGCACGGGAAGAGAGGAACTTCTAGAGGAATTTTTGGATATATGAGTACTGAAGCAAATTTTTCTAGTTTTGCCCTCTGAGTGTGAAGTATTTTCTGCCTTTCCAAGTTATTTTGTAGTCTTGTGTATGTTTATATTAATCTTGTGAATGCAAATTCCCTGATCAATCACCTTACCCTGCTGCAAATTCAGTCTTTTCTGCTTAATTTTAATGTGCATGTTAACTTATTAGTACTATTGTGATTCTCCCTCAGTATAATCAAGTGTTTTGCCCTTATACATTATGTAAAAAAACTATTGGTTCGTGCATCAAGAATCCTTCCCAAATCAATTGTGCATATACTCAGTCAAAGTCCTCATACAAATTTGGTGTATCACCTTAGTTTTAATTATTTTTACAGTCATCTTTTACCCTCAAACTCCCAAAAATCAATTTAGCATACACCAATAAGGAACCGACCTTGATACCAGGAGACTCACCTCAAAATAGGTATACCCACAAACATGAGGTGTTTCCATTGTATCTATGAAAGAAAGAGAGATCATTCATGCAAGCTTAGAAAACTGCGGCAGCCCATCTCTACAAGGTGCACTTTCGAGAGATAACAGTTGATCAAGGAATTGTCTTAGGTCATCATATTTCTGTCAAAGGAATACAAGTCAACCCCAAAAAGATTGAAGTAATTACTAAGCTTCCTACGCCAAAAAATCAGACTGACATCAAGAGTTTCCTTGGACATGTAGGGTATTATAGGTGGTTCATCAAAGACTTTAGTAAAATTGTTGCACCTATGTTTTCTTTATTGATAAAAGATTTTTTTTTGAATGGTCTCCTCAATGTCAATAGGCTTTCGAGATTATCAAAGAGAAGTTAACCACTACTCTAGTCTTGAGAGGACCCAACTAGGGGCAGCCTTTCCATATTCACACTGATGCATCTAACACAACAATGGGAGTTGTTCTTGGACAAAAGGATGAGAAGATCATATGTATGCCATTTATTTTATCAATAAGAATATGACCCCTACAGAGAGAAACTACACCACTATAGAAAAATAATTTTTAGTTGTTGTTTACTCTCTGAATAAATTTAGACATTATATTACTGGATACAAAATATTTTTTTATATTGACCATTCAGCCATAAGGTATTTGATGAATAAACCAGTAGTGGGGGAAAAATTATTAGATGGTTACTCTTGTTGCAAGAATTTAACTTAACTATTATTGATAAGCTAGGAAAGACTAATGTTGTTGTTGATTTCCTTTCAAGATTGAATGTTTCAAGAGAAGAAGAAGTAGTCCAGGATCATTTTCTAGATGAACACTTCTTATCAACAAGACTTCATGGTTTGTTGATCTTGCGAACTACCTAACTACAAGGAAGTTTCCAACCTACTTTACCAATAAGGAACAAAAGAGATTAGTTAAAAATAACTCAACATATAAATGGTGTAACGAAATTTTATTTAAATGTTGTCCTGATATGGTTCTTCGCAGGTGTGTTCGTGAGGATGAAGTATATGACATACTAAGAGCTTGTCATGATGAGCCTAGGGAAGGACATTACTCAGTGAAGAGGAAAATTCATAAGGTCCTTGGAGCTAGATATTATTGGCCTTCTCTTCACAAGTATATCAAGAAGTACGTGTGGCAGTGTGATGCATGTCAAAGAATGGGGAAGCCTACATTTTCCATGGAAATGCCTCTCAACCCTCAGCTGGTCTTAGGACCATTTGAGAAGTGGGGAATTGATTTCGTTGGACCTTTTGATCCCCCATCCTTTGGAAAAGAGTACATGTTGGTGTGCACTAATTATGTCACAAAATGGGCTGATGTTTAAGCATTGGCATCTACAATGAAGATGTTGTAGGAGACTTTTTGTAAAATAGGATTATGTTGAGATTTGGCGCTCTTAGAGCCATTATATCCGATTAGGGACATTTCCATGGACAATGTAGGCTTCCCCATTCTTTGACATGCATCACAGTGTCACACGTACTTCTTGACATACTTGTGAAGAGAAGGATAGTAATACCCAACTCCAAGGACCTTATGAATTGTCCTCTTCATTGAGTAATGTCCTCTCCAAGGCTCATCATGACAAGCTCTTAGTATGTCATATACTTCATCCTCACAAACACACCTACGAAGAACCATATCAGACAACATTTAAATAAAATTCCGTTACACCATTTATATGTTGAGTTATTTTTAACTAATATCTTTTGTTCCTTATTGGTAAAGTAGGCTAGAAACTTCCTTGTAGTTAGGTAGTTCACAAGATCAAAGCAAACCATGGAGGCTGAGTTGATATTGCAAACAAGTGTTCATCTGGAAAATGATCCTGGACTACTTCTTCTCTTGAAACATTCAATCTTGAAAGGAAATCAACAACAACATTAGCCTTCCCTAGCTTATCAATAATAGTTAAGTTAAATTCTTGTAACAAGAGTAACCATCTAATAATTTCCCCCACTATTGGTTTATTCATCAAATATCTTATGGCCGAATGGTCAGTATAAACAAATATTTTGTATCCAGTAATATAATGTTTGAATTTATTCAGAGAGTAAACAACAACTAAAAATTATTTTTCTCGTAGTGGTGTAGTTTCTCTCTGTAGGGATTAGATTCTTGTTGATAAAATAGATGGCATACATCTGATCTTCCTCATCCTTTTTTCCAAGAACAACTCTCATTGTTGTGTTAGATGCATCAATGTGAATATGGAAAGGCTGCCCCCAGTTGGGTCCTCTCAAGAATGAAGCGAATGGTTAACTTCTTTGTGATAACCTCAATTTGTGTCTAACATGATTGAGGATTTCTTGGAGATCTACTGAATCAAGCATCGAAATCATCACCATATCACCCCCAATCCAATGGGCAGGTGGAAGTTACAAAAAGAGCTGGAGAATATCTTAACCAAAGTTTTCAATGCAGATAGAAAGAATTGGGTACCAAAACTCCCGAAGTAGTTTGGGCCTACAATACAACTTGGAAGACCACTACGATTTCTCCCCATATGAACTGGTGTATGGGAAGAAGCCACTATTACTAGTTGAGTTTGAATTGCAGACTTGGAGGACAACAATGAAATTTGGCATCAATCTGGACGAAGCACAATGTGAGAGAGTAATGCAACTGAATGAGCTGGATGAAATGAGGATGGAGGTACAACAACAAACTAAAATTCTTCAACACCAAAGGAAAGCTTGGCACAATGCTTGTATCAAACACAAGAAGTTTAATGAGGGAGATTGGGTCCTAATTTTTGACTCAAAATATCAACAGTTCAAAGGAAAGCTGAGAACAAGATGGTTGGGACCATACCAGATCGAAAAGGTGTTTGATAATGGCTCTATGAGATTACTACCGATTGATGGAGACAAAAAAATCTTCTAGTGAATGGACATAGATTAAGGATGTATCAACGTCCTCTGGATAAAGAAACCTTTAACAAATATATGTTGTCATGTGAGGAAATGGATTCAGTGGAGGAGCTTGGCTCTTCCCGTTAGGAGTAGTTGTTTTTGAATTTGAATAAAGGAAGATGATCACGCTTTCGATCTTCCTGCCTTAGATGTAGTTGTTTTGTTTATGTTTTCAATAAAGGTAGGAATATTCATTGTTAGAATGTACACTTCTCTATGAGTGCAGGATGTGGAAATCTATGGATATCGGGAAGCGAGATATTAACTTTTGAAACACTCCCCCATTGCATTTATTTAACATGATTAAATCAATACACAATTTTCAATGCATTAATTGGGGTATAATTTAAAATCTTGTGACACGGAGTGGGGTGTAATAAATCATAATGAGCGAGGATATCGCATGTGTTGAATTTCTATGAAAAGGATGGGTTGCTTTATAAGAAGGACAAGTGGCATTCTTATTCAATATGATAGGATGTGTGTCATGTCATGCATTAAAATTTCCCACACATACTTGGTCCTGTCAACTTTTCACACTGCCAATTTTGCACCGATTTGAGGCAATTAAAAGATTACAGTATATTTCAAATTGTCACTTACCAAACACTTCATGCCATTGCTCTGTGAGTTCAAACACAACATCTCCATCTTTTTTTCGCACAATTATTCAAATTTGTCTACGTTATGGGGCAAAAGAAGAAATATGAACCAAAATCTTCAGACCCATTGCTTTGGAATGCTGCAATTTCCTAGGTATTTTATGATGCTGGCTAGTTAGAATTTATTAGGAAATTTGAGGGTTTTGATGAAAATTTAGTTGATGAGTTTCGGTAAATTTTGAAGCCACCTGCTCATGAATTGGGGGAAAAGAGTAGAAATAAATAGTCAAGTTGTTTTTGACCTATCTAGTTTACAAACTTCGGTCTCAAGGTTGTGACAAATGCTCCTCTTAAAGACCTAATTCCCCTGTTTCATGAGGATGGTGAAACTCTTCAGGAAGTAATCCTCACTTCATATGGTACTTAGAAGGGGATTAAGAGGGAAATTTTTTCTAGTATTTGGAAGGAAGTTGCTAAATGGGTCAACAAGTAATTTATCTGTGATGGAAAACCATTTGTGCTTGGAGGGGATTCACTGAATATTTTAACTCATTTGAAGAAAGGTCACATGAACCCTGTAGTCAGGGTGAATTTTCTTGAATATTTAGCTAATGCAGTCATTAAAGTGGGACAAAATATAAAAATGGAGGTGGTACGGATGCATTGAAACACCCAGTGCTTATCCAACTTATTTGTTCACATCAAGTTTTTTACAAGCCCAAGAGGAAGGTCGAGAAAGTAAGTGTAAGGGAGAGTTCAAAGAAAAATAAAATTAAGAGCGAACCAAGCCCTAGTGTTCAGCCCAAGCTCGATTCGATTCCTCATACCTCAAGGGAAACTATGGAGGAACATACTAGTCAGGATAATCCATCTTCTATGCCACAAAATTCTAAGGGTAAAAGCACCTTACCAATTCATTTTTCTATTTTGATGAGGCCAAGAAGGTCTTGTACTTTGCAGAGACTTGAAGTTTCCCAGTCGTAAGTTTTTCATGAAGATTCTACTCCCATTACGGAGGAAAAGGAAGAGGTTGGTACGTCAACGTTCCCTGATGAATAATCTAAGGATGTTGCATTCACAACAACCATCCTTGCAACACAAAGTCTGGATATTCTCACACTCCGGAAACTAAGTCAAAAGCTCCGAAAATGCCTTTAGCAGACTGTAAACAGACCTAGCTCTAGAATCATTGCTGATGGAGATTGGTGGCCAGGAATCACATGGAGATGATGTATTGAGGTGTTATTTAGATGAAATTTCCTCCCTAAAGGAAAATTTAAAAGGTATGCAAGAAACCAATTTGTCTTTGCAAACTGCATTTACATAGAGAACTGTAGAAAAAGTTAGGGAAATTATTGCTTTGAAGGTAGAGGTTAGCAGTCTCAAGAGACAAAGAGATATAGGCCTTAAATTATGGGATGATTTAAATCAGTTATCTCTTTGGAATAAAGAATTAAAAAGGAAAATAAAAAGCTAAAAGAAGAGATTAAGGCTAGTGCAAATGAGAAGAAGAAGTTAGAATCTATTTTAGACTATTTATCCTTTGGCCTATAAGCTTCTGGCCTGTAGAAAACCTTCTTCTGTCTATAACATGTTTGTTCAAGAGCAATTATATGCTTGGAAATTAATGAGAATGTGCAGTCAAGAACCTCATGAAGCCCTTGATGGCAAAACCTTTTTGTCAATTTATCAAAATAGTACCCCTGAGATACAAAATCAACTGTGTGAATTTTACCTCCACAACATGTTGGTCACCAATGTGCCTAATTTCTTTATTAATCTATTTGTGGGAGATTTTTAGTTGAAGGCCTTTCAATCATTGCTTAGGAACCAAATTACATGGGGTGAACAAACAAAAATTTTCAATCAAACAACTCACACCATAGGTTTCTACATTAGGCCTACCCATCACAATGATGTGGCCATGAGGAAAAATTTCTGATCTCTTTATTATTAGGTTGGTGTTGGGGAAATACTTTAAAGATTCTATTGAAATGTGTGTAGGATTTTGAGGCCTATAGTCAGCAACATTTTGGTGAAGCAAGATAAGCTTGTGATAGAAGGTGGGATACCTTAAACTTGTCATTGAAAAGGAGGGAAGTTATCTCCCCTCAAAATCTCAGTTGGTGTATGCGGAGGGGTGATGCATTGATTACAATAATTCGGCAGTTATCTGAGAAGAATGACAAGGAATACAATGATGAATGGGTAGGAATATAGGTGAGGCCACCTCTTCTCCTAAGTCCCACTACTACTTACAGAATAATGTTTCCCAGTCACATGATAGTTTCACAACTTGGGTGGAAGTTATTTCAAACAATCAGGGATGCAAAGGAACCAGGAAATAATATGTAGATCAATTTGAGGAATATGACATGGCACAACAACTTGGCCATAGAGCAAGGAAAATATGAGTTACATAGGGACATGCAATGTAAAGTGTAGGGGAGATGATGAGTGCATTATTTGACTTGTTTATATCATCTATGTGATTATTGATTTGTCATTAAACATGATTAATTAGTGCATGGGGATGCTTTATATAGTTATATCTAGTAATTTCAATGCATTTATATTGTTCTTGTTTCATGCAACTTGTTAATTAAAGAACTTTCCACTAATCACCTCTGTGAGTGAAATGTGGTGACATGTGCAGGATAATAGTGGACATTTACTACCAATGTTGGGAATTGTAATCAAGGAGTCCAAGTCTGTAGCCATCATGTAGTCATGGAGGAATTTTTCCACAGACAACCTATAAACATGGATCTTGTTTTTAGTAGTTCCGTAGGATTTAATGAACTTTAATAGGGTTATTAGTGGAAGAACTCAGTGCCTACAATTTTGGCATGATGTGTAACCAACTATGTCTATATAGACATCTTCTTGAAGAACAATTTAGTAGTTAGTTGATGTTAGTAATCTACAGTATAATTTATAACAGTTAGTATTTATCTTCTAGTTATATATTGAGTATGTCTTGGAAATTTTCTGAATCAATATATTAGATGTTGTTTTGAACATCTTGTGGTGTTGAGATTACCTTCATCCCGAGGAAGAGCAAGGGCCCACTCGACCAAGGCGATTGGAGGCTTTTATGTTTATGCATGCTCGTGGTTTCTGATAAGTTATAGTTTGAATGCAATTACTTATTTCCTTTACTACAATTTCCATTCAATGTATGTTATTTCCTTTATTACAATTTCAATTTGAGTGTGCAATTTCAATTCAGAGTGTGTTATTTCAATTATGTTATCTTAATTTGGTGTGTGCATTTTCATTTTAGTTAAAGTATTTCCTTCAAACACATTTCTATTACAGTAACATCATTTTAGTAGTTTAGCATCACTTTTTCGTAGATTAGCATAGAAGAATCAAAACCCCCAAAAAGGAACCACTTAACAATTGAGTTGCATAAGGCTTCATTGCATAAAACTTAGGACACATAGCCCTAGTTTTATAATGACACTAACAAAAGAATTTGTTAGTTAAATGATTGGAGAATACAACGATCCATTAGTGATGACCTTCCTTCTTGGCATTTTTGCAACAAATGGAATAGGTGCATGGCATGGAACCAATGGATGGTTTGGTTGGTTGTCGATTGACGGTTGAGGTTGTTTTTCTCATTTATTGTAGGCTCTAGCATTATAGCTATGCGATTGTGTAAAGTGAAAATAACTAGATGGTTGTCTATATATAGGAATATCTAGAGGCATGCCACCGATCGGTAGCATGTTTTGTGCTCTTGTTGTGGTAGCACGCTTTGGTGCCACTGGTCAGTAACACACTTTATGCCACCAAATGGTAGCATGTTTGGTTCTACTATCCAACAACATATTTGGTGTCATTGGCCGACAACACCAATTTCACTATCAATGAGTAGTACCATGTGTGCTATCAACACGATAGCATTATGCATGCTACCGAACAAGAGAATTTTTCATGTTGCCATTTGGTAACACAGAATATGATACCAACCGACATCACATAATATGCTCTTGGTCCGTAGCAAACAAGATGCTACCAAATGATAACATTTTGCATGATGTTGGCCGATAACATACGGTAGCATAAAATATACTACTAACCAATAACATGCATAATTCTACTACTACGTCCCTTATTATTTTTCCTTTAATGTTGCAAAAAAATTTCCAACCCCACGAAGCAATTTTTCCTATTATTCGACATACTTTTGAAAGTAGTTTTGAAAATTCACCAAATGGTTTCTACTTTTTTTAAGGACCCTTAAAATTTACCCCTGCCAAAAACATGTGACATGTTCTTGTGCCCCAATATATATTTCAAAAATTGTTTCATTTAGATGTATCCTATATGCTCTTCCCTGCTAATTCATTAGGGTTTTCAATGTTTGAAGCCACAAAAACATTTGATGAAATGTTTAAGAAATCTTCTCCTCTTTAGTTGCATACTTGGAAATATAATTCTTGCACTTGTTATCATTCTATTTGCATGTTCGTGATTATGTGCTTATGATTTTTCAACTATCAATTCAATCTTGCATCTAGGATCTCTTTGTCTATTATTACCATTTTGATAATTTGTTTGCTCCTCTTTTTACGAATCTACCATTTCTCGGTGTTCTCATCTTTGACATTCTCTTTGATGTACTATTCGTTGCTCTTTTAATTTCAAAATGCAACCTTGGTCGATCCAAACATGTAAGATATTTGAAAAATAATAATTGTGGTGCTTGTGTACTCTCTCTCTCTCTCTCTCTCTCTCTCTCTCTCTCTCTCTCTCTCTCTCTCACACACACACACACACACACACACACACACACACACACACACACACACACACACACACACACACACACACACACACACACACACACACACACACAGAGAGTAATGTGACACACCTTTTAGAATAAGTATTTATATATTTCATGGAAATCACAAAAGAGTGACATATTCATAATAACAATGTTAATCTAATGTTTAAATGTTTCATGTCAATCACAAAAGAGAGGACTATTCATAATGTCAATATTAATATAATATTTAAATGTTCAATTACACTTATGCAAAAGAGGATACAAAAGTATTTAATATGTATTCAACTAACATCACAATATCTGATGGTGGTGAATATGAATACATATAAATCATCAATGTATAAAAGTTGATGATGTGCATTTTGTTTTATCAAAGAAATTAAAAACTTAAAATCGGAATATAACATATCTAATTATCTAACTATCATATATAGGTAACCAATCTTTAAATATCTAATTCCATCAAATAGAAGATATTTGCATGTAATTGTTGATGTGTAATCACAACACCCTTGATTGTTTGCAACTCGATAGATTGAAACTGTCAGTGTGATTGCATAACATGGAGCTTTTCCCAAAGTGTGGGACTTTGCAATCGAGAAAGCTCTCGGATGAAGGTCGGTTCCTATTCCTCTATTTTGATACACACATTCAAATTGTAGAGGATCTATCCTAAAATCTACTCTAACTTGCCAAGGAGACAAGGTTGAAAATATTGTAAGAAATTAAACCTAATCTACATGAGGTGATGCACCAAAAGGAATGTTGAATAACTTGCCTTGCATGGAAATGAAAATGAAACAAGATTGAAGAGGATGAACATCAACACAAATCAATTTCTTATCACAAATTCATTCACCATTAAACACAAACTTTCAAAACATGTAACACAACCTAACATGCACAATTAACCAAAATTACAATGAGAGATCAAGAGAATGCAATGAACATAAGAGAGGGTTGAACTTCATCCACAAACTTATATTATTGCTCCATAGATTTGATACAATGCAATGGCCAAGAGACACTAATTTGCATTACAACTTGAATGAGAGGGTTGAACTCCAAAAATTCACTTACAAATAAGAGAAGAAGGGAGGGTGCAAAGCAAAATTATCTAACCTTTTGAAATGAGCCTCTCCTTACAATATATAGGAAGAATGAGAGAAGGGAGAGAGAAGAATTCAAAATCTTGCTTCAACCACCCTAAAATGCATTAAAATCACTTGCAACAATGATGGGTGCCATTGCAAAACCCATGTCTCCTTGTACTTTGCCTTGTTGGAGAAGAAAGGAAACCCATACCTCATCATTAGGGTAGGTGAGAAACCTGGGAACACCCTCTAAAATGGTGGAATACATTTCTTCATTTTTAAATACTTAGCCTTACTAAAATTAAGAAAACCAGTTGTAGTTGTGTAGAGGACACTGAGAGATTTCCAAAAAGTCTGATTTTGTGCAAATCCGAGCTCCCAGTCAAAAGTTATGGCCATTTGAAGATGAGGGTGCCATAATGCAATAAATGCGGGTGGTTATCTCAGCGTTTTCAGACTCAATTGCATCGCAACCTCCGAAATACGAAATATCAGACTTTCGGGGTTTAGAACTTGAGTTTTTCCATTTAAGAGGTCGAGTTCTTGTTCATTCGTTTGAGTTCGCAAAAACTCTGAAACTCAGAAACCCCGAAGTCGGAATTTTGGACTTCGGGTTTCAAACTTCAAGTTATGACTTTTGTGAACTCGGGGTTCAAGGTTCCGAAATGCCGAAACCCCGAAGTCCAAAATTTAGACTTTGAGTTTCGAAACTTTATGTTTTCAAGATTTCGAGACTTTGGGTTTGTGGTTTCAGGACTTTGAATTTTGATATTTCGGGTTTCAAGGTTTCGAGACTTCGGGTTTGTGCATCCACTTGGGTCTTTGAAACCTCTGAACCGCCGAAAGCCCGAAGTTCGAATTTGGACTTCGGGTTTCGGACCTTTGCTCATTTTTATGCACTTCTCCTACCTCTGAAAGGCCCTACCTATGAAGTCTGAAATTCAGACTTCGGAGCTTCTTCATTTCCCAAAATTCTCTGCAATGTGCTCGGCCTACTTCAACCTGTTCGACCCAATCTCGAAATGCAAGCTCCCATGACTGAATCAATCCCTCCATTTTTTCTGTATGCAAGGTCATGTTTGTCCAATTTCGCCTGAGGGGCAAAATTAGATAACACTGTGTCTGAATATAATTTTAATCGTGTTTATGTATAGTATAGTTATTACAAAGAGAAAACAATGACATGAATCAAAATGTAAATATAAATATA